>JAOEGS010012230.1:0-31161 GCA_025447755.1 Corythornis vintsioides | reverse complement strand
CTGTGCCACTGATCCACCACCCTCAAGGGAAACAACTTCTTCCTGAGATCCAGTCTAAATCTCCTCTGCTCTCATTTCAACCCATTGCCCCTCATCCTTTCACAACAGGCCTTGGAAACAGCCCCTCTCCAGCCTTCCTGGAGACCCTTCAGGTACTGGCAGGTGCTCTAAGGTCTCCCCAGAGGCTTCTCTTCTCCAGGCTGAACAACCCCAGCTTCTTCAGCCTGTCCCCATAGCAGAGCTTATTTCAGCCCCCTGATCATCTTTGTGGCCTCCTCTGGCCCTGCTTCATCAGCTCTGTCTTTCCTGTGTTGGGGGAGTAGAACTGAATTTTAACATAATATCTCTGACCTGGAATTTGTGTAATCAAACTCTGTAAAACACATCTAGACTTGTCTGCTGCTAAGAATAGCACCAATCTGAACAGAAAGCAAACTAGATTAATTTCTGCCTATACTTCGGCTGAGGTCCCATTAGCGTTTAGACACCTGGATGCGTTCATGGGTGACTTAGTCTAGGTGATCCTGCTCTGGCAGAGGGGGTTAAACTAGATGATCTTCTAGGTCCCTTCCAATACCTAACATTCTGTGATTCTGTGATTCACTTTAAAAGGCACCATGTGGCGTGCAATCTCATTTACCACAGACCCAGCCATGAGGAACGCTTTGCTGAACAAAGTCCTGGCACGATCAGTGCCAGAAATGGGACCAGTTTCAGAAGTGTGAAAGTCCACGCTGCTGTAAAACTTGTAAGTTTGCCGGACAAGCAACAGGCACCTCTCCTCTGACAGAGGCAGCTGCTCCAGAGACGCTCCTGCTCTTCCCGCCGGCAGCCCGGGCACAGGGAGAGCGCTGCCGCCGCTCCAAGGCGCGTGTAACAAGGGGGTGCGTGCCTGCCCAATCCTCCTGTCAGCAGATCTTCTCGGTTTTCACTTCTTCTTCTCTGCTTCGCAAACTCTCAGCTATTTTTTCCCATGCCGTAGCATGGGGGCTCTTGGAGATGGTTGCCATTCTCCCCCTGCCTGTCATACACCTTGTTTCCAAGTATGGTCACTATAAGGGGACTGTCGCGTGGAGCCTTTGTGGAAAATTAATGGCAGACAGGAAAGGGCAAAAAAGACAGGACAGATGGCTCTGTCACCACCACCAGCCTGATGCCATGAGAGAGCTTCAGTGTCTTTGCAAATGCCACTCTGTTCCACAGACTTACTCTGAAGTTGATCCAATCACACCCTTGGCAGCTGTCTTTCTCCTTTTTTATAAGATTTTTCCTTGTCCTTTGACTTCCAGGCTCATCCACGTGGTGAATGCAAAAGGTCAGTTTTTTTTTTTCAATTCGTGACTGGGTGCTGATGGTCTGAAATATTATTTAACTATAAGCGCATTGGCATCTTGCTAGAGGTGGTGTTGAATAGTGTCGTTAATGGGGCTTGTTTACTTGCTGGTTAAAATCCAAATCGGGTCAGCTGAGACCTGGAGAGGCAATGAGTAAACTTCTAATTTAGTAAGGCTGAGTGATGTCACCTCACTTTATTCTTTGAGCAGCATTCTGTCTAGTTTCACTTTCACAGTGAAACACACACCCGTAATACATTGGAGGCACATTGGAAGAAATAAGAGATGCGTCTCCTTATGAGAGCAGTGCCAGACAAACTGTGGTTCATTTTCTGCTCATACTCAGGTAAAGATATGATCAGGATCTTATGCGTTTAAAACACGATGAACTTCAAGAGGGTGAATAAATTGTGATATGACACCAGGCTGTGCAGTCAGTCTGCAGGGAGAAAGCCAATACCCTGTCCTCTGGAAAAGAGGGGCTATAATCTCTAGTTATATCGTTTCAGCCTATGAGATTGCAACTGTAGGAAAAGTTCTACACTGCACACAACTCAAGACAGTTTTCTGTTTAAAGAGTACAATTCATACCAGGCATATTTGCTTGCAAAAGCTGGTATGTTTGTAGCGTTTTGTTAATTAGATGCAAGAGTCAATGTTTTTCATTTTCACCACCTTTGATATTGTAGGAGAACATTTCCAAGGTTGGGCAAAAATGTTTTAAAAATGGAGAATTAGATTGATGACCAGAGGACAAAGTGCTCCAATTTGATTTGGATTGGGACCATTTGCCCACATGTGCAAATGTGTAACTGTCCTAAATCTACAGAGAGCATTCAACTGTGGCCACTTGATGTGAAGAAACAGATGAGATCTTGAACATTCCTGGGGACATTAGTGGGAATTCTGAGAAAGAAGTAAACACATCATCAATCATAGAGGATTCTTGCCATTCCCTTACCTCACTCTGAAGGAGAGGTACAGGCTGCTTCCCCACTACCAGGTCTAGCCCCTGCTTGATGTCAGCTTTTCCCATGGTGGTTTTGCATCGCACACCAAAACTACTCAATACTGAAAAGTATTCTACTGAAAACATAGCTACAGAGTTCTTGCAGGAAGAGAGCTGACACCTCACCTTCAGGAGTGGAAAGAGCTTTTTCTGAGCTGTGAAGTAGGGTTTTTGAAACCATAATATTGTATCACCAAGTCAGTGATGTCATTCCTTATGGAGAAGCCTGCTATTCCACATGCTCAAGCAACTTAACTTTGTTTTCCAAATCAAGCTCATCTTAAACCTGATTCAATGAAAAGTTACAATCTTAAAGTTTTGAGATAAAATTAAGCTTCGATCTGGGGGGGGAATTCTCTTTCTGTAGTGAAGGGTTACAGCTATGCCTGAATATAAAGCATCAAAAAAATTTACATTATTTGCCTGGAAAATGGACCTGAAATAATGGAGCTTGCTCTGTTGTAGTACTGAGGTTGCCAGCACTTGGCTTTCTGATATAATCCACATATCAGAGAAGACCACTTTTTGATGATCTGCAACTGTGGTAAACTCTGGATTTGTGAAAACAGAAGCTGAGCAATGTATGCACAGAAAGATTTCAAGAATATGCAGAATGAGGCAGTCTTCTTATTGTAAAGCAGTCGTTGATAAATTGGCCAGATTTACGTGAATCATTCTGTATTCCTCCTGTTTCTCTGAGCAAGAAGAAATTGTAGCTGGGTTGTCAGCAGACCTTACTTCTTTGTGTTCAGACAGATTAGAATGGGAATTGATTTTATCTCTGGGATTTACAAAGCAAAACAGTATGCAGTGACTGCATCACTTACAAAAGTAAACAGAGAAAGGTGGGAGTCATTGTATGACAACATCTGCTTAACAAAACCAGAGCTAACCTTCTCTTGTCTGGGCTTCACTGATAGTGCTCAATGCCATGAACAATAAACACAATGCTCAGTTGCAAAGCCTACTGTGGACACCACTACTGAGTCTGTTGCAATGAAAACCTGCTCCAAGATCCACTTGCTTTCAAGCTCAGAAACATCTTTGTGTGTATTGTACACCTAGTCTTAACTGTAATCAGAAGCTGAAAGCAGAAATATTGCTAAGAAGAATGTAAAAAACACAACTTCAGTCCAATAGTCACTCTTGGCAGTGGACATGCTGAGTATGGGAAGTGCAACGTTGCAGGTACCTCGTGGAGGAACTTTGAATTAACTCATAGGTGCAATTCCATGTCTTAAATTAATTACAGAGGCAGCTTCCACACTCCTTAAATTTACTAGGGTTATCACTTTTGTCTCTTCCAAGATGAACCAGAAATATCTACCTTCCTTTCCTGATATATTTGTCTGATGACCTCCATTCCTTTCCCTTCTCATCTGTCTTGAAATTTTCCCTTACATATTACCCCTACTACTCCTCTTTAACTGGTTGACCACTCTGTCCTTTGCCCAGCTGGATGACTTGCCTTTCTAGACTCTGTCCTAGATGTGACATTTCTACTTGTTGTCCTTACAGAATATCGATAATAAAGTGTTTTCAATAGAAGACAAGCACAAGGAGTTCTGGTTTTGCAGATGGAAGCTTTTGTTTATGTTTCCACCTGCTTGCTATCACTTAGACATATCAAAATGCGTCAAATAATTTCCTACTATTACATTTCCTTGTCAGTGAATGCTATAATCCCCACAGGAAAGCTGTGTCATGATGAATGGGAGAGGAGAGTCCTCTGTAATCTCTAATGGGAGGAGAGATACTGTGCTACTCCTTCGTTCCTTTTCACGTCCCAAAACCACAACCACCTTGGCCTCATGCAGTTCTCGTTCTGTGTTCCCTCTTTATATGTCAACAAGCATATGTCATGACCATGAGATCTCACTAGGAAGGTTGTAGAGGGAATTTAGGAATATCAGGCTCTTATGCAACACACAAAGCTTAACATGAAGTTACTTTTTCCAGGCTGCTTAGCATGTGTGTTTGAAAAACAAAGGTGTTGTTAGAGTAATCTTGGAGTTATGTGCACAAACTCAGACAGCAGTTCAGCTCCTCGGCAGTAAGTCTTGGTGCTGTGAAGAGCTTACATGAGGTCTAATGAAAGAGCAGGATAAATTAAAAAAAAAAATACTTATGAATATTTTTTTATTTTATTTACCAGACAGGTGAGGAAAGAACAATTTTCCAGAAAACCAAACCAACTCAAATATGAAGATAAGGCTATATCTCAGAACTGAATGGTGGTTGTAACTACTCCTCAGTGGCAATGTGTGGAGAATAAGCACCAGATCAAGACAGACTATTTTAGGAACAGAGAAGCCCATTGCAAATTGGGAGATGGAGCTCCCCTACTTCACAGGTTCAGGTGGGGAGAAAGGATGTGGTCCCTGAACTGCAAGCTAAAAAGGAGAGTGGCATCTGGAGGCACAGCCCCAGTGGACCAGGTAGACACATCTATGTCTCTCCCCATCTGCCATGTCTCCTGTTTTCTCCTGTGTCCTGTCACACTCAACGTTCTGGAAGAGCAACAGAGATGCTGCTGGTGTTGTGGCAAGATAAAAGAAGGCAGAGATTAAGAAGTGGATGAAGTCTCTTCATCTTTGCTACTCCAAAATTTACAAGCAAACATCTCATCAGATATACTGTGTTGCAGTAAAGGCTGGAAATAAGAAGGTCATGTGCACTCAGAAGTCATGTTCAGGGTAAGCAAGTAGCAAAGAGGAGAGGGAAAATGGGGGTGCTGCATGGGGTGGCAGAGAAAATGCTGGAAGTCAGGACTATATGAACATGTCATGCACATGGTCTTAGTAATACAGGGTGCTTGAAATAAACAGGATGCCTAGGAGGACACAAGCAAGGTGTTGGATAACAGGTTATTAAATGTCAAGTGAATGAAAGTGTGTTCTCTCACCAGGTCAGGTGAGTGCTAATTAATTATGTCTGTGTCAGCAAAATGCACTTGCACTTGCACTTGAAAAGCAGTTACATGAGGCTGAACAAGATGCCTGTATCACTTGGACGTTTAGGGCAAGAGACATGGTTTCCATGGTGTGATTGTTGCAATGCCTTTGTGAGATACATTTAATGCTTAGAAGCAACAGACAAGGAAAGCCATGTAGACTATTATTGAAATCGTAGAATAGGAAATTAATGAAGTCAGAATATTGACTTGGATTTCTTCTATAATAAAGTCTCCCCCAAGATGAAGCACAGATAAGGATCAGGTTACCTCCATCTTAGTCTCCCTGCTCACCAGAATTTGGAATGTATACATTTCTAATTTATCTTTACCTTCTTTTTTATGTTATTAGGTACATTGCTTTAATATTCCTTCTAAAAACCCGCATTATCCCAGTAAGCTCATGGGTAACTCACACCTCTCACCCTACAGGCTCGTTCTTGTTTTCAAAAATAATTTTTTTGAAGGGGGAGGCTGCTTTTTCTGCATCAAACTAGAAATACTTTTTTACCTACCTGTCTCTGAAGTTGGTTTTGGAAGAGCTCAGGAACTGTTACTTCGCTCAAGAAATGTTGCTTCATTAACCTTTTGGGGTGTCAGAGTGGAAAAAAGAACAAGAAAGGTTCACCAACAGTTCTGACCATTGGAGAGGAAGCTCCTCTGATCAACCTGAAGTGGTCATGTCTTGGCAACAGTTCCTCACCAAGTGGTCAAGATCAAGGATGGATTAAGGAGCTCCAGTTTGCACAAGATTTTGGCAGGGTTTGAACTGTGATAATAATTCACAGCAGTCCACACCTAGGTGCTGCATTAAACTTCTTGCTTTTCTTACCTCCATTCCACTAGCAACATTTGTTAGAAGTGATGAAGGGAAGGGTTGTTTTCAGGGAAGGGTGCTGTTAATGGCATGTTCACAGGAACTAATGTAAAGAATGAGTACACTTGGAATATTGTCTCCATGGTAAGTCTAATACACTGTTCTGTCAAACCAGTGGAGATAATTCTTCCATATTTCTAGGGGACCTAGGAGTTTAGAGTGTTACTTAGCCACATCAGCTTTTATTATTTCTTCTGACTCTTAAAACATCAGCCGTTGCAATTAGTCAATACATGTATCCAGAAAAACATGCATCAATAATGTCAGCCAAAAAAGATATGTGAGTAGCTTCTGTATATAGATGACATTTGTTACTACTGTGGAGACTGAGATGAATAGCTGTGTGTGACCAGGCTCAGACCACAGGCTCTTCATGTCTGCAGAAGAGCTCCTTAATGACAATTTGGCCAACTACATATTTTTTGCTTATATTTTTTTTATATATATATATATATTTAGACTTTCAGAAAGCCACATATTGCTTCATTCACTGACAGCAAAGCCAGTCTCCATTAAGCTCTCACTATAGAAGGGCATTGGCCAAAGGAAGAAGTAAGGAACTCGGAGGTGGAAGGGAATGGCCCCTGGGCCAACACTGCTCAGGTCAACTGGCAATAGCAAGTAGGGAAGGTGAGACCCAAGAGCAACAAGAATGGACTTTTAAAAACAGAACAGAATAAATAGAAACCCCTCCTATTCAATTAAACTTTATGCATTTGAAATTAATTAGCATCTCATCTCAAATAAGAAATGTAGATGCTTGAGTATTCAAGGAAGACCCAGTCTTCTGGCTTCACCCCAGACATTCACTGTCTCTCTGTGTCATTGTTCCTCCATAGTCTTAAGCCAAACAAACATTATCTTTCCTCATGCTCACAAGAGAACACATACAAACAAATTCTTGAATACTACAGAATGACAGCAGTGATAAAATTTAGTAAAATTTTGCTTTTGTATAAAAAAAACCCAACCAGAACTAGAAAATTCTATTTTGAAAAAGCTGTTGAAGTGATGATTTAATGAACAAATCAAAATCCTAAGCTGCTTTTCCAGAAGAAAGGAATCTATAGAATCTCTTGCAATAGCTTATCATTCCAAACAATCAGAAGCCATTGAGTGATGACTGGAAGGTCAGCATTTAAATTTATGTCAGGAAGCAAACACTTTTCTTGCAGAGGGAGCCAAATCTTCAGAGTCAAGAGAACTGAAGTATTTAATGTGTGTTTTAAAATTAATCCCAAAGAAAAGTATATTAAAATATGCAGACCCTGCATCTTTTGAATAAAGGTGTTGCTGTTACAGTTAGATTTTTGCATTCCATTTGACACTCAGATTCTTCTATAAAAACATTTCATAGAACCTGACTGATAAATACCAAACAAAATACTAAAATCTGAAGAGTTAACATCTGAGTAATGAGGATGTATATATAATCATGAACTACATCTAAGTCCAACAGCTTGTCTAACCCTGCTCCCCTTGGCGACAGCCCTCTTGCCAGTTGGACAGGTCGGGTCTGCCTTGCCTGGAATTTTCTTGATCTTCTTTCTTGAGTGGCAGCTGCTGGCACCCTGCAAGCATAGGGAATTCACTGGCATATTGTGGGTCATGCACAGCAGACGCCTAAGCACAGCAGAAAAGCCAGCTGAGACCCTGCTAACTGAGGGTGAAGAGCACTGAAAAGAGAAAGAAAAGGGAGGATGTTGTTGCACCAGACCTGAAGGTCTAATGGTTTTTCAATTAGTTTCTGTCTAAATAGTAAGCAATCCATATTCCATTTTCTGTCTGGGCTCTGCTGATTAACCTAACTGCAGCAGCATGTTAAAACACTCACACATGCCCAGTGATGGCTACTTTCAGGTGCCAACAGGCACAGCCAGCTCTCCATAGTGCCAGATAGCAGAAGGCAGGAATATTGCAGATACTCAGAGTCTAAATAACTACCTTGGGGTTCAGGTTAGTATTTCAGTCCCCAGGTCCCCCCACCTGTTGCACGTCCCCCCTCATCTGCACCATGTTGCATGAAGACCTGGAGCCAGCTGCACCTCACTGCACCCCGAGCCCAAGGTAGATCTGGGAACACTGTGCTGAGGTATCTGATGTGCATCTGCTTCGTCATCCTCCCATCTGAAAGGGTAGCAAACATTGTCACATCTGAGTTAGCACCTGGACTTTCTCTCCCTCTGCAGCATCAGTATATACACAAAGAGTAATCAACCCACAAGTATTTGATATATTTCCTTTCAAAGCTTTCATTAGACTGGAAGGATTTAAATACCAAACTGTTAATAGCAGGAGACAGTTTACATAAGCACAGCAGGTCCATTGCTTACTGTGTTGTCTGTCCCTGCAGAGAGATATTTCATACCAGCCCACACTGCTGTGCCTGTTGTCCATGTCCAAGAAGGCATTTCCAGTCAGGTGTGCTCCTCACCAGTACAACTGGCAGATACTGCTATGCAGCTCTTGGGTCATGGTAAGACCTTAAGTTTTGCACACACGTGCATTTTTTTGTCCAAGGGAGAATACTTTGACAGAGAAACAGAGATGATCTTGCAAATAATGGGATTTTATTTGGGTAGACAATCTCAGTTTTACTTCCCATTGAGTCTTGCTGATGTTGCAGAGGAGGCCAAGGCTTTTCAGCAGCCTAGAGGAAGACAAGAATAAGGAAGAATGCCTTGGGAACTGTAGGGCATGTAATTTAATAGATCCTCATCACAGTTAATATTGTGCAAACATTTGTTATGAAAAAGGAAATTAAAAAGTGAAAGAAGAAGGGAGAAGGAAGGAGAGAAGGGAGGGGAGGAGATGTACTAAATTCACCTGTTAAAATGTTTAACAGGCTGACTTGAGTTGGTTGTGCAATGCAAGGACTTATTATGCAACAGAAAGGATCAGTTTGCAAGACAGGTTCAAGAGTCATTAGTGATCAACGCTGATGCCAGTGGCAATGAGGAAGGGTACAGTGCCTGTGTGGAAGTGCATGTTCACTTCTTAAGCTCTCTATAAGTTGTTAAATCAGCAACCACTGCTCACCCAGCCTGACATTCCATAGCTGATTTCTTGGATATATCTCAACATGTAAAAAAGGCTTAGGAAGGAATTTGAAGGACAGGCAATGGTCTTACATGAATGGGTTCCACAAGGGCATGTCAGGCTGTGGGGAAGTACAACAAAGCCCAGAGGGCTGTGTGGGGCCTTGCCAGACAGCCAGCCATGGGCAGTGACACCAGCCAGCCAAGCAGAGTTAGATGTAATAGGAGCAGAAAGAAGTGTCATGATCATAGTGCTGCATCATCCATACATGCACAAACATTTGGACTGACTTGGTTTTGGCAAATGGAAGCTTCTAATTACAAAGAAACCAAAAATGTCTCATCGTTAAGCAGTTAGTCTGCTGGTATTTCAATTAGAAAGAAACTTTACCAATTAAAGCACAGACCTGTGGAAACCAGATGGTCTTGTTTGTGATTTTCAGGTCAAAAGAAATGATCCATCATACAACTAGGTCGTGAAAGGGTGAGAAGTCAGGGCTATGGATTTCTACCATTAAAAAATTAATGGCATGATCCTGTCTTTAGCAATCATTATAGGAAGTCTTTGGTCAGAAGATAGAAAACCCTAAGTCCTCTTCATGAAGTAGATCAGCTGCTATCCCAGTTGTAAGAGCCCAAACTGCTACTGACATTAAATCTTGGTGAGTCTAGCTCTTTTTTTGTTTGTTTTTCAATATGTCTACCACCATTGGAGAGTCAGCATGTTTTGTCACAGCTCGACTGCCTAATTTTAACCACTAATGGGGCTCGTTTATCCCCAGGATCCAGATTGGGGCCAGAAATAGGAAGCCGAGTGATGGTCATGTGTTTGACAAGGAGCCGGGCAGCAGGCCAAAACTCATTTGAGCTGGATGGAATTTCTTGCCCCTGTGAAAATGCAGTGCTAAATCTTCCTCCCCCACTCGCCTCTTTACACACAAGTGGATCCCTCTAGTACAGTGAACTGTCACCCGAAACTAACAAGGAGGATGTGTCTCCCAGCAATCCGAGCTTCGGTCAAAAGTTCACCACTTGCCAGCCCCACTATGCCAACTTGGACCAAGATTTCTGGAATGGTTAGAAAAATATTTTAATGTAATTCACCTTGCTATGCTATTTCATTAATAACCTCTAAAAATGCAAAGAGTGCAGCCTTAAAATTCCTTGACATCCTCAGCATATGACTAATAATAATGAAACTTTCTCGCTGTCGGTGGAGCCACTCTGTGAACACACTGTTTTCCCTGGAGTTTCATGGAGCCTTTAGCAAATGCAGCACATTTGCCATGTCCATTTTTTTACAGCCTAGTAACCACTGTTTGCCCAGGCTTCCCTGAGCTAGCTTTGTCCACCCCACCAGACTGCACTTTCCTTTCTCTCTACGCCGTGCTGTTTTTCTCACAATAATATTTTGTCCAGGCATAATGTGGACGTGCGTGGAATAGTTTTTTACACATTATGTCTTTCTTCTTTTCTCTAGATTTGTTTTGAATCCAGTCTCTCAATGTCTTCTAAA
The DNA here is from genome assembly GCA_025447755.1 of Corythornis vintsioides. NCBI lineage: Eukaryota > Metazoa > Chordata > Aves > Coraciiformes > Alcedinidae > Corythornis > Corythornis vintsioides. Next base: position 20,434 of record JAOEGS010012230.1, on the reverse strand, counting down.
ATATGTTGCCCATGCAAAGCATGGAGTTGTTACCAGCCCAGGACTGTGTGTGCTCCGTGCCACGCTGAGTGAAAAGGGCTCAGGCCTTGGATGGCAGCAGAGCATGTCTCACATGCCATTAAATAACATGAAACCAATTAATAGAAGACCATCTTTTAAAGTGTATTTTACAGAGATCCTTATTTCTGGATTTTGCTTCAAGCATTTCTCTCTAAAATAGCTTTTTGGGAGTCTATGGACAAGACTGTGATCACAGGGGCATGAAATTCAGGGCTATAGGAATGTTTTCCATTCCATGTCTGCATTCAGGATGGTAGGACCAGGAGTTAAGAAACCACTGGGTTGTATCTAGAATTAAAGTAATTTATGATTAATCTTCTGCTCTTTGCTCTAGATTTTCCCCCAATGGCAAAACCAAAGTCAAAGGTGTTTTATTCTCAATACCTCCCTAAACAGTTTTAAAACAGTAATCCTTTCATCCTTAGGGTTTGAAACCCATTTTTTCCTAATCCTACCCTGTGCCTGCCTCAATTAACAGTTCATTTTTTTAGATTAAGTTTGTGTCATATGTACTGAGAATTTACTTCTAATCACTTCACTTACTAACAGATGTAATCTTCTAGCAGAGGTGAGGGTGGCCAGTGAAAGAGTTTCCAGAAGTGAAATGGAGACAGAATATTTCTTCCAAAATATTTCCATATTTGCTTGGTATTTTCCTATTGGTTCAAAAACTTGTCTCATGAAAAAATAAAAAAAAAAATAAAAAAATTGAGCATTCCAACCTGCTCTAGAAGTAAGCAAAAACTGGGGAAAAAGAAACAAAAAATTATCAAGTGAGTTTAGTCATATTTTAAAGTCCAGAATATTAATGGAAGACTTGAAATATTCCCAGTCCCAGTTGCCTTAGATATTGAAATAACACAGACAACTTCCAATGGCTTTGGGAGTACACTTTTTGTGGCATGAGCCTTTGATTTGTAGAATATAGACAGAGCAGCTTTCCTCCAAAGTGTGGGCAGTTGCTACACTTCCACCAAACACTGCCACACAAACACTGCTTTGGGTTTTTTTTTCCCATGGGTCTGGCCAATGACTCCAAGGGAATGACTATAAGCTGGTGGTACATGGTGCAGGAGCAGCTGCAGTCAGAGCAGGGGAAAGTGTTCCCTTGTAGGGGTTCTCTGAGAATAGCCACTTTCCATGACCTCTAGGATAGGAAAAAGGACCTGCTTCTGGTTTCAGAGAAGAATCATCTAATGGCCTGGCCTATTGCTTTATGTTGAAACAGTTTTCCAACTGAGATCTAGCTTTTATCAATTTTTAAGTAAAGCACCCTTTTCTCAGTTTTTAGTGAACAGTTTTTTGATTGCTGATAATTTTCATCTCCAGTCTTTCTTTATGAGAATTAAAAAGAGAATTAAAAAGAATAGGTGTGTGTATATCTATCTCATAAAATGTATGCATGTATATTTATATATTAAAAATAGACATTTGTATATACATGTATATACATATGTGTGCATGTATATTTGTATACTTATATATGTGCACACTTTTGAACCACTTTTACCATCTTCCTCACAATAAACCATCCATTTGTGTCAGTGTGTTGGAATATGTTTATCTGGTAGCACATCCCAAGTGGCTGGTACCAGTGGTTTGCCATCATGAGCAGTCACAACCCCCATTTACCCAGAAAACCCAAATGTACTTGTATTGTATGTAAGTTGAATGGCAGAAAGCAGTCAATCTATATGAATTAATCAGTAAGATAGTTTTCCAAAAGAGCTGTGTATGTCACAAGTGTTTCTTGTGCCAGTGGTGCCAATCCTCATTCAGCATGCTTCTGAAAACTTCTGTTCTTCTCAAAACCAAACCTATTCCACTTCTTCTGCCTGTAGTAAACCATTTTCTGTTTTTTCTCAGCTGTTGCTCACTGTGGATCATCAAGCCTTTGACTCTGGCAACCTCAGGTGGGAACAGGCTGTCAGAAGCATTTTTTCACACATCAACAAGACCTGCCTTGGATGAAAAAGTGCAGTGTCAGGATGCTCTGAATACTCCTCGGAAAGTTCACTTTACCCTTGTGCCAGCTTTCTCTCATCTACATAAAAGCTGAGATGCAACATCACTGCCTTAGGAGAGTTAACACTGATACAATTAATGGAGCAGTTATCTTGCTTTTTGCAAATAACAGAAGCACACAGACGGGTGCCACAGGTTGGTGGATGCTGCTGATACTGAAGCAGGGATGTGTATTTCCCAGTGAGCTGCAGGAGTGATCACTGGGCTGGGCAAATTGGAGAGCATTGAACTGACGAACACTGCCCAATTTCTACAGAGCAACTGACTTCTGAGCCTGTGCCAGGGTAATACACAAAAGCAACATGAAAAAGAACTGGTGAGCAACATCTGAAGCTGCAGTGAGGAGCAGCACATACACCCCAAACTGTCTGCAAGATGCAAAGAAGTAGTAGACTCATCATTCTGCCTATGCAGACTACAGGGCATGAGAAAGCACAGGGGCAAAGAGGTTCTGTGACTTCTCCAACACTGCCTTCAAACAGTGTGGCAGCACTTGCAGGTCAGTAGAGCGTGGCACCTGCATCTGTTCTGGTGAATGATGAAAGTTGTCCTCCCCCATGAGAAGATGCTCACCTGCAAAAGAGTGCTGCAGCCATTCATCTGCATCTGTTTTCCCCTGGAGCTTAGCCACAAGCTGTACTCTGTGTAGGCAGGGCTAGAAGCAGGGTGCCCTGTGCTGTGGGAATGTGAGGACTGTGGAGTTTGCACGGTGCTGGAAGGCGAGAGACTGAAATATGGCTTGGCAGGAGCTGTCTGGAAAGACCCAGCATACTGAAAGACATGCTCCTGTCCTCGGATGTGCAGGAGGCTGGGACACAGCATGGGGTGTGTGGGAGAGGAAGGAGCCATAAGGCATTCTCCAGGCTCCCACTCTTCCTCTGAAGCACACAGTGGATGGTAGTTTTCCCCAACAGCTTTTTCTTGGTTTGATTTTCCTGGAAAATCAAAATTCTGCCTTTCAAGGAACTGCAGCCTGCCCCAGGGAGACATACAAAGGTTCCCAATAGCAGCAGCATCCCTGCACATCAAAACCAGTAAAGCCAGGTCCCAGTCTATGCCCAGGTCAGGAGTAGAGGAGCAGATCAGGAAAAGAGTAGCACAGACTACTAAAATTGGCCCTGTGACTAGCAATGGGCAATAGAACAGAATCACAGAATGTTAGGACAATAATTAATGTCTTAAAGGCAGTTAATTTACTGCAGCAATTGTATTATTCAACAGCCAGGAACACAAAAATAGCTTTGAGCTACCTTCCCATTCCATTCTGCATTTGGCCAACTCTCAAACTCTGTATAACAATAACCCATCCTCCCATCTGGTCAGCAAACTGTGAATTAAAAATGAGTTTCTTAAAACTATTATTAAAAAAAAAAAAAAAAAAAGCCAAATGCTGAGCCTAAATGAAATCCTGCCTTTTCACTTCTTGTGAAGCAGCAACTGCAAGTACTTGTCACCCTATGTGCTTGGCTTTTACCAGCTAGTAGAGAACCTCATCAGAAACTTAAAGGTAATTTTTCAAGTTCTCCTCAATTGAGATATACTTATGAATGGAAAATTATATATACACTGGTTTCCAGGGGACTAGGGTGCAATGGAATTATGTAACTCTTTGGGTTGGAAGGTACCTTTAAGGGTCATCTAGTCCAGCTACCCCTGCAGAGACCAGAGTCATCTTTAGATAGATCAGGTTGCTCAGAGTCCCATCCAACATGACCTTGGAACACTTCCAGGGATGCCCAGTCTCTCTGGGTAACCAATGCCTCAGCACCCTCAAAAGAAATTCTTTCTCCCTTATATCTAGGCAAAATCTACCCTCTTTTTAGTTTTAAAACCCTTTGTCCTGTTGCAACTGGCCTTTCTAAAAAAGATTGTCCCCATTTTTCTTATAAGCCCCCTTGAAGTATTGAAAGGCTGCAATAAGGACTCCCTGGAATTAATAATAGAAATTATTATGAAAGTAGGTGTTGCTATGAAAATCAAAAAAAGTATTATTATGGAAATCAAATTATGTTTTCTTGTGTCCCCATCTTATTCACATAGTGCATGACTGCAGTGACAGCACCTTCCTTTATTCCTTTCTCATTCTCTTATTATTATTTCTTATTATTATTTCTTATTTCTTACTCTCTCTTACTATTTTTCCCCCAAATTAATTTCTGAAGATAAGCTTGATTTTCAAAAATATCAGGACTAAGTTTTCTGTTAAGTATGGCCATAAAAAAAAAAATAAAAAATTTATATTTTCCAGCCCTGAAATCACACTCATTTATATTCAATCCAGAAGCAACATGATTTGGGGTGATTCTGGGCAATGAGAACACAATTCCCTATACCATGGCTCCACCTCCAGCATTTTGCTATGAATTTTCTTTTTACTTTATTTTGCACTTATTTTGCTTAAAATATACTCCACTAACATTTTTCTAGTGACGTTTTTCTCAAGGTTGAGTCGAATACAGGTTGGATAAACCAAAAGTTAAGCAGTGAACCCCTGGTATGATAGACTATTGCCCACTCTGAGTAATTGAAGTTTCCACTCAAGGAAGAATTAACCATGAAAGGAAATGAGTGTCTTTCTTTCATTCATCCCAATTTCATATTATCAGTATTATACAAAAGTCTGTACAGACAAAATTACCAGTCTGTGCTCTGTGGAATACCTCATTATTGTCTTGTTCCCTTCCATCAAACCACTTACTCTCTCAAGCTGCAGTCTTTCTCTGCCACCTACCTCCCTCTGTCTGAAATATTCTCTACAAAAGTGGAAATAAACTTCTAAAATGAAAGCATTTATAGGAACTAAGGCCTCCACATAAAACCATTTCCTTTTTCAAAACAAAGCATGCAAATGTGCCATCAAAATCCCCAAGACTGCGAATTGCAGAGGACATACAAGCATAATTACTTCAAGATTTTAGTATCTATATTAATAGTGCTGGTGCTTAAGAAACCTTAACAGAAATCAGACATTGCCTGTTTCTACTTTTCCATTGTACAATAAAAACCCTTCACCTTATAACAGAAAAAAAAGCCTATTTTGTGCTTGGGGGTTATTGTTAGGGAATTATTGTTAGGGCTGAAAATTTCCCTCTGTCTAAGCACAGAAGAAATACACGTTGGATATCTTCTATCTTTGATCTTAAAGGTCTCTTCCAACCAAATGATTCTATGATTCTATATACAAATACAAAAATATTTGTAGAGTGCCTTAGTGAATGAATCTCAGAACAAGCCAGGTTCACCCATCAATTGTTCAGTGCCAGGGGAGTGGTGTACAGTGATTCAGCTCAAATCCAAATGTGCCACAATATCATCAGAAAATCAGCTGCCTCTGAGGGCAAAACTGAGCCTATTCCTACCCGGATTCATGAAAAACCAACTTGCATGAGCTTCCATATTGCACAACCAAGCCCTAAATTCAATGCATTCAGTGTGTTCTCACACATGTTAATCTATTCCCTCATGACAGCTCTAGATTTCCCCTCCAGCCCTGGATAATGACCTCTTCATCTGCCGCCATCAGTAGAGGAGAGACAGGTGATGCCCCCAGCCCGTAAGGGTTGGGTAGGACGGGTGAGTGACACACGCCAGATGCTGCCCCCTGAGCTGGGCTGCAGCTCCCCTGTAAATACATCATGGAGTAAAAATCACCCCGTGCATTCCAGCTGCTGCAGAGAGTGTCACTGGAGTAGACGTGTTGTCACACAAGCGTGCACTGAATAGCATCTGTACGTGTGATTAATTGGGAGCTACCAATTAATTCTTCGAGGCATGGAGGAAAAAAAAAAAGGAAAATAAAAAATCACACCCTCAAATGAACATTTAGATTAACTACAAAAGGTCTCAGAGGTTAAAAATAAAAATAAAATAAAATAAAATCATCACAACAACAATATAAAGTGGGTTCCTTGGGTCAGTGAAGGAGACAAAGAATGTGCCCCCAAGATATTTTGCCATGCTGATTTTTATCTTGAATTTCAACTAATGCTTGGGAAGACTACCAAGCCAGGAGCTCTTGAGCCTAAAGTCTTCTGCATCAATACAGATCCAGAGGCTGCACCTCAGGAACACCATGGTAACAGTTGCCAAGCCCTACAAAAAGCCAAAAAGCTTTTAGGGAGACTGAGCAGAAAGGCTGACAAAATAAGAAAGAAGAACAGCAATATTGATCTTAGTTCATTTAGGCCAAATTTGACCCATTTTAACCCACAAGCAGTGCATTCAACTTAAAGTTAAGTATGTTCTGGATTCTTCAGGCAAATTGAAGAAGTAGTGAATAAAATAGAAGCAATAGGAAGCCTAGTGAAACCTAGGTTATCATCTCATGAAGAAAGCACTGAAGAATATAAATAAAGCACACAGCAAATGGTCAAAAATTGCATTAAATTAGAGACGACAGAATAACTATAGTATTTATGAGTATGAATACTGCTTTGTAGGAGTATAGTGTATGAATACTATATATAGGATTATTCTTATTAGCTACTTTGTGAACTATTCAAGATATTCACTGGTAACTTGAGAGTTTGTATGAAATCATATCAATATTTTTTTTTCAGGAAACATAGTGACAGGAAGAGTGGTGAGTAAAGTGAGAAGTGGGACGTATGGAAAGACTTGTCCTTTGGTATTTTCAAGAACAAACACATGAATGGAGCCACTTGCAGCATTGCACATCTAGTACCAAGGAGGCCAGGTTATAGACAGGGTCCCTGAAAACATGACATTACAAAGTGAATAGGCAGCATAGGTTTGTATATCACCAAAGCTTTCAATCTGGGTATTTGCAATCTCAATCAGCTATCTAAAAGCTCAGAAGAAATGCCAGAAATACTCCTGCACCACCAGGAGTTTCACAAACTCTGAGTAGTGATCCTGAAAACACTGTGGTGATCACAGTGGGAAAACACATCAGAATGATATGTCTTTAATATTGTGTTGTGGAAAAAAGTCCTCAAAAACCATAAGCATCAATTGGTAAGAAGGTGTTTTATTTTGTATATACCTTCAGAAAGACATGGTTGAATAATAACAGGTTATTGTGTCAATATCTTGAAAACAATGTTGAAAAATTACAGAGCGTGCCAAGGAAAAAGGTACCAAAATTATATAAGGATTGGGGAAACTTTTGGAGGAAAACCCAAGATTTTTATGTGGAATGTAATAAGTTTCATAAAAGAGAATATTACATATGAAAGGATTGTTTAGCTAAGTGAAGTAAGGCATTATGTGAACCAACAGCTAGAAGCTGAAGCCAGTCCAGCTCAAGCTGGAAGTGATAAACACTGAAGGCAGCTAAGCACAGTGGCAAACAAATGCATCAAGGGCTGGATTCTTCATCCACTTTGTGGCATCTTCCAGTTGGAAAAACATCCCTTTCTTGAAACAGCAAAAGCCTCCCTGAGCTTCTAAAAAACTCTACTATCAACAGTGTGAATGTGGTCAGACTGAAAAAACAAAACAACCAAAACCAACTGAACAAATAAATAAAAAACCCAAAACAACAGAAAAGTCCCTTCTGAGTAATAAATAATGAATCCTTTTATTGAATATGATGTTCACTGCTCCAGCTTCTGCACACTGGGTGCTGGCAGGCTGGCACTGGATGTAGGATTCCCAGGGAAAATCAACAATATATGTGGTCAGTGCTATCACATTCCTGTGAATTTTTTGCCCCAGTCTTTCTGATTATTAATGTTTGTATGATGATCTGTTTGTCTATCCAGTGAGTCATTCACAGCAATACAAATACAAATTTTCTTGTGTGAAAGGTTCCAGCTTAGTTAGAAGATAACATTGACTTTCTTATAGGAATATTTTCCAAGGCAGGTTGTAACTTTTTGCAGCTTTTTTGCTGTTTATCAGACCCCATCATTCTTTATTCCTAATTGGATTTTCTTTTTGCATTACTGCTGTGAAACATTACCAGTGTATGACCATAGGAATAGGCCCATGACAGTATTTTAATGGTGCAAAGCCAAATCTTAACCCATGTCCTTCCTAAAATGTGCTTTTCTGCATTGTTGTTGTCATTTCCTCAGGGAGATTCCTCTGCTGTTTTTCAACAAGGCTGTGTAGCTTCTTGAGTGACTCTACCCACCTAAAATTCTCTAGCTAGAACCAAAAAAAACCTATTTATATATGATTGTAAATATGCAGTGAGATCATTAGTTAATATAGTTTCTAACCCTTGGTTTCCAGGATGATTTCCTATACCAGGATGATTTCAAAGTGCACTGAGAAGGCAAAGCTACTCCAGCACCTTTGCACGAAAGTTTATATTGCTCTGCATTCAGGCTCTGAAGTTTGCTTGTGTCTTACACTGGACAGTTTTATAGTAAAACAGCTGTTTCTAAAAGAAAATACCTTCATATGAAGCTGTATCAGATCTGATTGTCATGACATAGACTTGAGTGTGAGGTAAAACCCCTAAGTGCAGCCCCCAGGGAGAGATTCTCCAGGGAACTCAAGCTCCAGTTGCACGTGTTGCTCTTATACTTTGGGGTTTTCTTCAAGAGAAGCAACCATTCAACCTTGGCAAGCGTCAGGTCGTACCTTTGCTGTGGCACAAACTCGTTATTTGAAGAGCTCATATGAACAGCAGGAAAGCAGGACATGTCTGGTGTCTATTCAAATAGATTCCTTATGAGAAGTGGGCATTTTTTGGTAGGTCACCCAGCACACTGTCACCTCTGGAAGAGGAACAGATCTCTGCACGATGGGAAAGCTCTCTGCCTCTCGGGAGCAGGAGCACACAGCAGAAGAGATGCCTTCATTCCAAGTGAGGTCCCTCAGCCTCTCACTGTGGGGAGCCATGGGGCATTCCTTAGCTGACTGCCTTATTTTGGATTCCAGCCGCAGAGTCCTTCCGCATACTGTGGCTATTAGCTCGCTACTCAAGAAAAATAAAAATATAAAGTGTAAGACAAAGCTTTTTTAAGGTCTAATAACAACAGTTCTCCTCATTTGCTTCTCGACCACCAACACAAAATGTGTTCTGATGGGGAAAGGAGCAGTGCTGTGGCTAAACCCTGCATCCACATCATTCCAGGCTGCATTACAGTATGAAAATTAAATGTACCAAACTAGAAGAGGAAGGAAGGGGAAAAAAATTTTAAAAATAAAAGTAAAAATTTAAACCTTGCACCTGGTACAGAAAAAAAATGAAACATGCTCATTAGACACTGAAATATGATTTTGGCAAAGGTCACGCGTTCAGAACAAGTCCTAGAACTTTAAAGATAAAAGCTCCATTTTAGGGCAAACAAAACAAAGGCAAATACTAAATTTTAACTATGGTCATTTTCTGATTAAATTAATTTAAATATTTCCAGGTCTTCAAAATGCAGTGTTCATTCTTTTCAGATTTTTTCACCAACAGTTTTCTAAACAACTGGCATATGAAGACCAAATAATATTCTTTGTCTCATATTTTATGTTGGTTTCATTTTTTTTTTTTTAACTACAGGCACTTAAAATGTAATTTAAAATGGAAAAAGAAGTAGTGACCCATACCATGAAGCCGAATATTTCAAAGGTTTGATATTGAAATGAGAAATTAATCTCTCTCCTATGCATCTCCATCAAAATTAGCAGTTAAGATACATTCACCTATTTACGTCTCTGTGTCCTACTCAGCAGAAAGCCAGGGAGTAAATCCAGTTTAACTTCATGACAATTTGCTCTTTTCTCACGCCTTTTCCCTCCACGTTGTTTCTCCTTCTATTAAATAAAAAACCACCTCCACTCCCGGTATTTATAATAATCAAAATTTCCTCGGAGATTCCTCCTCAGGAACAACTCAGATTTCTTTCTTCGCTCATCAGACCGCTCAGTTTCCCCTAAATTATTTTTTTTTGGAGGTGTTTTCTGGGGACTTGATAGGATTTGGGGTGGTTCCCACAGATCCTCTCCCTTCGCTCCCATCGGCAGCGGGGACGTCCAGACCGGCAGGACGCGGAAAGAAACCCGGCGCAGGCGTCGGGGCAGCAACACAACACAGAAAAAGACCATTAAATACAATTAAATTAATTAAATGAAATGCAGCTGGAGAGGGGCTGTCCCGCTGGTGAAGACCAACACTCCCGCCCCCACCGCTCGTCTGTCTTGCACCCCTCTGCCGCCGGCGGGTCCCTGCGCTGCCGGGACGGGAGCTGAGTGCGCGGCGGGAGCTCCCCCGGTGCCTCCGCCTCGCTGCTCCCGTGTAGCCCCGGCTGTAGAAGGGGGTTTCCTCGGCTTCCCCATCCCTGACACACTCGGGGCCCGGGGCTGAAAGTCCGCCGGCGGCCGTGAAGCCTCGCTATCCACGGCACGTTTGTTGGAGGGTGCCGCGCTATAGGGAGAGGGAGGCAAGGAAGGAAGGAGGGCAGGGAGGTGGACGGGGGGGGGGTGGGTGTCATCCCAGCCCAGAGCGGTCTCATCCCCCCTCACTCCTCCCACCAATGAGTGGTGCCTCTTAACCCCCGGGAACCTCCCTCCCGCGAAGCACTGCTTGCTTCGCTTCACAGAACACGAGTTGATGAGAAAAAAAATAATTCTCGGCCGCGGCCAGCCATGAGCTGTTTGGATGTTATGTACCAAGTCTACGGTCCTCCCCAGCCTTACTTCGCGGCAGCTTACAGCCCCTACCCCCAGGTACGTGTGGGGTGAAGAGGCAGAGGGTGGGAGGGGTGTCGTCTGGAGGATGGCCGTCTGGGGCCTTACCAAAAGGAAAAAGGGAAAAGGAGAAGGGGAGGGGAAGGGGAGGGAGGGGGGGTGCTGGGGGAAGATCTGGAAGCCTGCGATGGTGAGCGGAGCAGAACCGCATCCCACCTTGGCGCGGGGCTCGGCAGGGTACGTACCCCGGCGGCGGCCGACGGGCTGCCTTGGAGCGAGATTTTTCATCCTGCGATGACTTTTTAGGGTTGGTTTGGTCGTTTGGTTGTTTTCCTTCTGCGGATGGAGCCGGGACAGGCTCTTATCCGTAGCGATGCCCGCGTTTTTGCAGGGTCTCTCAGCGTGCCCCGGGGGCATCGTTCGTCCGCTGCGCGCCGACATCCCGGGCACTTCGGGCAGATATTTTAACAGCCCCCTCGGAAGGGGGTTCTCCGGAGTTACCCTCGGAAAGGAAGGGAGGCGAGAGTGCTGGAAGGGCTGCGAGGTTTCCCAGATTTGGAGGTGGGGGGGGAGGAACCCCCGGCAGGGCTGAAGGGATGCTCCTCTCTCCCGAGCCCTCTCGGTGGCGGGACCCCAACCCCACCGGACTCCTGGCGGAGGCGACACCCGCGGGTGGCCGCGTCTCTCCGCCGCTCTGTGTCCGGCTGTGCCCGGGCTATCGCAGCTGTCGATTAACTCCCAGATTTCGATAGAAAGATCCCACGGGGCAGCGGGGTGTTTCATGACACGAACAGCCCACCGCGGGCGGGGAACTGCCTGTCCCAGGACACTCACTGTCCCGCCTGGGACAGGCTTCGTTCCCACGGGTTGCACCTGATGCGCACCTCTTTCTTTTTTGACCTCTGGCTTTTTTTTTTTTTTTTTTTTTTTTCTCCTCTCTCTGTCCTTCCAGAAATTAATTCCTTCCTCCCCCAGCAAAACGAAAAAGGGGATGGGTAGAGACAGCAGTACTTCGGGTCTAGGGCGGGCGGCATCCCCCGCCAGGCTGCTTTTTTTCTCAGCTCCCCACAACTCCGTGCAGCCCCTGGCCCATGTGCCACCTTCGGGTCCTGGCAGCGTGGCCGGAATACCTGTTACAAATAGCAAATGATGTCTTTCTCCCCCCACCTTGCCTCCCCCCTCACCCCGCACATGGCTTCGTGACATTATTCCGAGGGGGATGATCATTACCTCAATGGCCGAGCCGGGAGCCAAGGAGAAACGCGGTCGTCACGAAGGAGTGACATTATTAAATATCTCGCGTGTCTTGGGCTTTGACCCGGCTCCTTGATGCTTCTTCTCCCGCCGCTCGCCCCACGGATTTGCCCGCAGAGGCCAAGCCCGGGCTCTCCATCCCGCCGCTTATTTCGAAGAAACTCCGAGCAGCTGCAGACACCCTAACTCGGATAAAAAGATGATGGGAAACATCCAGCAAACTTCTCTACGCCCGCTGGTTTCCAACCCAGCGGAATCCAGTAAAAACAGAACAATCTTGTAGGAAATACCCGGAGCTTCTTGCTGGCCAGGGAAATACTTTTTTTTTTTTCTTTTTTTTTTTCTTTCCCTGAAATGTGTTTGAGGCTGCCAGTCATCTTGTTTTTTCCCTTTCCTCTCCTCGCTGCTGGCGCTTTTTGGGGCAGATTTTACCAGTCGGACCCCGCTGCACCGTGGGTACCCTTCCTCCTGCCAGCGCCACCCACCTCACCCTCCTTGGTGGCTGCCATCCCCCCAGAAACCGGCCTTCAAAGTTCCTTCTTGTGCGGGACATCGTGCTGGGGATTCGCGCGTGTAACTCCAGCCCTGCCGTGCCTGCCCCGCACCAGGCTGCCTTGCTCCATCCCAGTCGGCATCTCTGGGTTTCAGACCCCCAACCCTTTTTGCAGCCTGGTCGCTGCCTACCCGAGGTGGAGCAGAAATGCAGCTGCACTGTGGGGAGGGATAGCGTGTAGCCGAGGACCAGACTTTTGCATCCTCTCGGTAAGATCGCGGGAGCGGGCTCGGCGTTGCATTCCGGCTGACTCGAGGAGGGCCAGCGCAGCAAGATGCGCTGCATAACCGGCTCTATTTATTTATCATTTTTTCCTTCCTTTCTTCCGTCCCTCTTCCCTCTAGAAACTCGCCTTTTACTCCAAAATGCAAGAAGCCCCGGAGAGCAGCAGCAGCGCCAGCACCAGCAGCTCCTTCTCCAGCCACCCCGCGGCCAGCATCAAGGAGGAGGACTGCAGCCCCGAGAAGGAGCGACCCCCCGAGGCAGAGTACATCAGTTCCCGCTGCGTTCTTTTCACCTACTTCCAGGGGGACATCAGCGCCGTGGTGGACGAGCACTTCAGCCGGGCTCTCAGCCAGCCCAGCAGCTTCTCTCTTGGCAGCGCGAAGGCGGCGCGGAACGCCGGCTCCTGGCGGGGTGAGCTCTCAGCGATGCGCGCAAGGGCGCGCAGGGATGCGGGGGATCCCCCTCGGAGCACCCTCTTGCCTTCGCCGGGCAGTAGGAAGCCCCTGGGACACGGCTGTGCCCTACTGGGAGCTTCAGGAGGCTTGACCCTTTTAGGGGAAAAAAAAGAAAAACCAGGGGATGTGACCTGGGGGGTCATCGGGGGAATTTTTACACCTTTATATGGCAGGAGATTTACCCGGTGGGACTGTAAACTGGGAGTGGAGGGACCCCCTTACTGTGGCCAGCACCTCCCCTGCTGACCCTCCTGGGACAATTTCAAGTTTAGCATGGTGTGGTGGTCAAATATGGGGGAAAAAGGCAAAAAGTAAATGTGGGAATCATCTCACCACTTTCCCACTGCACCCCTGTGTGCCCCTGTATTTTTCCCTTACATATATCACCACCCTGGTTGCTGCTGCAGCAGAGACAAGGACCCTAAATTTCTGAAAATGAGGTCTTTCAGACCTGCCTACTGTGGTGGCAAGGCTGGGTGCACAGCTGATATGCTGTTCACTATAGTCACACTCAAATCACCCCGATGAGGCAAGTGGGGTTACCCAGGGCAGAGGGGAATTAGGAGAATTAGGGTAGTCACTTCTTTTGGGGCAGTTTTGGGGATCTTCCCTCATAAGGCTGCCTGCCCATCTGAGACACAATTTCCTTGCCATGAACTGCTGTCATATTTCATGGACAAAAGGTATTCAACACTGGAATTGATGACAGGAGAAGAGAGTTCTCTCAGAGTAGAGGAGAGCTTCTTTTTCTCCTGAGTAATGCCAGAGTGCAGAGCTGACATACCTCTCTGGCAAACATGTGTCAGGAACATGTTTTTATTTGTCTCAGGAGCAGTGTGCATTCCCAATTAATAAAGCATAATGTCTCTCTGTGCTGTTAATAATCATTAGTCCTTCTTGCACATTGCTTCCCAGGCAAAATAATGTGAGGTCCTTGTCCTTTCCCTGCCAACCTGCAGAGATCCTTTCCCCCGAATGCATACTAAGAGAAACCTGGAGCAAATAGTTCCAGTTTCATGGGTAAGCCCTGGGCTAGGTGTGTTGGATATTGTCAGGGGAGCTGCACTCAATGATCTTTAGAGGTCCCATCCAACACCTAATATTCTGTGTTTCTATGATATTTACCTGGAGAGGAATCTATGCTTATTGAAAGCAGTTTCTTGTGTTTGGCAGTTTGAGAATGTGCTGGTTTGGGGGGATCTGGGGTGGGGCAGAGCCCTAGGGAAAGGAGATCAGGTCTTGCTGGTTGTGCTGATTTCTGCCTTGCCTTTCTCTCCTGCTTCCTTCACGCAGACGGCTCCTTTCCGATGAGCCAGCGCAGCTTCCCACCATCCTTCTGGAACAGCACGTACCAGCCGTCCTCAGTCCCAGCCACCCTGAGCAGCCCCCTGGCAGCCGCTGCCCACAGCGAGCTGCCCTTCGCCGCCGCCGACCCCTACTCGCCTGCCTCTCTGCACGGCCACCTGCACCAGGGCGGCCCCGAACCCTGGCACCACGCCCACCATCACCACCACCACCACCACCACCACCCCTACATTGGGACACAGAGCACTGCCTACCCCCGCCCTGCCACCATGCATGAGGTCTACGGGCCTCACTTCGACCCCCGCTACGGTTCGCTCCTGGTGCCCACAGCCTCCGTCCGGCCCCACCGCCTCACCCCTGCCTCCGTACCCACGCCGGTCAGCCCCCCTTGTGAACTGGGCAAGAGCGAGGCAGGTGCTGCCTGGACCACACCAGGATCCTTCCCCGGTGCAGCGGGGGACATGGCACAGAGCCTCGGCCTCAATGTGGATGCAGGTAAACAGCTGCCCTTCTGGGTGTCTCTGGGTCCCTCAGCTCAGCTGGCACCCCTGACCCCTGCCTGTTTCACATCATCCCTAGAGAAGGAACCCCTAGTGATGGGGTGACCAGCATGCTTCTGTGTGGTGGAAGCCCCATGGGAAACACCCGAGCTCTGGCCTGGGTGCCCTTCTTGGGGCTCTCAGGCCAGGCAAGGGAGGAAGGGGAGAGAGAACAGGACAGGACACCACATCACCCTCACGCAATATGCTTTGAATTTCTGGCACCTGCAAACATGTCCTGAGGGTACAGGTTGCTTTGAGGCACCCTCAAAGGTACTGGCCCTGGTGCTACCCTTGCCTTGAGCAAGGAGACCTGGGAGGAGGACAGAGATACCACAAAGGTCACCACTTGGTTCCCTCCACGGAATGCCCTGAGGGCAGGAGTGTGGGTGGCCACAGCAGAGCCAGATTCTGGGTCAGTGGTTGTGGAGGCAAGAAAAGCTCTCTCTGGAGTCAGTTTTTCATGCTTCATGTTGGGTTATCACAACCACAAATGGCTTCTTACAGCTAACTCACTTTAGGCAGGAAGAATGTGTGCCTATCTCCATTCTAGCTTGGGCTCTTCTCCTTGCTTCATGGCTTCTGGGGCTCTGGGCAGTCCATGATTTAGCCTCATTCTCTGATCTCAGCCTGAAGAAATGCAGTTTGTCTTTCTCTGTCCTTAAATACCTGTACCTATTTTTTCTTCTTCCCTTTTTTTTTCTTCTCCGTTCTCAGGTTTGCAGCCTCAGGATAAAAGCAAGGATCTATACTGGTTTTAGAGCTGTCCTTCACTCTTCTTCCCCTGGCTCTCCCCTGTAGATCTCTGCCTGTTAGACATGGTGGCATTCCGAGCTGAAATCGGGGCAGTTTGTAACAGCTTCTGATCTTGGTTTGCAGCTCGCCGTTACTCCTTCTGTGGTGGATCCCTTCTGAGCTGATGTGCAGACTCAAAGACTCTCAGATCCCCCCTTTGCCCTTTTCCAAGCCCCCCACCACGACCCTGTGGCTCGGGGAAAGACAACAGGACTTAAAAAGACCTGGCATTACAAGCACAGTACTTTAGATTTATTTTGAAGAGGAAAATCCTTCTGCTGCAAGAGGAGAGCCAAAGACATTGAACTTCTATTTAAGCAGATCCCACAGCCAAAATTGCAATCAGACTACTCTAAAAGAGTTAAAAGACATTACGAATGGTGATGCAAAACCACTGGCCTTCATACAGAGGGCAAAGGAAACTGTGGTCGGATTTTTTTGGTGTTGTGAATATTTTTTTATGTCAGTGAAAATCACTTCTCGAACACAAACATGGGAAAGCTACTTAGCAGTTTGGAACTCGATTTGTACTTTACATTAGCAAAGTGTAAAAGGAGAAGAAACTGGAACTCTCAAATCTTTTTGGACTATCAAGGAACTGGTCAGATTTTTTCAGCTTTGTGGTTGTGAGTGGCAAGTGTCTGTCCAGGGCCACCTGCCCTGGGCTTACAGAGATGCAGCTGTTCCATGCACAACTGCTCAGAGCCCAGAAAGCCTAAAACCAAGGTGGCACTTCTCAGAGTTTGGCACAACATTTGCGTTGGATATATAACAGTTGTTTGGTTGTGCTCTTTTGTTTGGGTTTGGTTTTGTTTTCAAGGAACAGTTTCTGGTGAAAAGAAACCCCTCTTAAAGCAGGGGGAGGAAGGAAATTTTGTGAAGAATGGCTCACCTTCAACCCAACAGCCTTTAAGGGGAACACCAGCAAAGGCACGTGATGGACAATAGGTCTGAGTTGCCTCTAACATTTCTCTTTGTCTACTTGTTGATGTCATTTTGTCACTTTAATAGTTTTGTTGTTTATTTTATTTTTTTTTTCTTATTTTGGTTTGGTTGTTTGTTTGGTTTTTTTTTTATTGAAGGGGGGGAATATCTAATTTAACATTAGAAAAGCTGCATTAAAGGTATATCCTTCTTTCACCCTGTGTGGTTCTATGAAGAGTTAAAGCTAACCAAGAAAAATAAAGCCAACTGGAAACTTCAGGATGAAATAGGAAAAATACCTGTCATGTGGATGAAGTGAGTTGTTTTATGACTTTGCATTAAAGCTAAATAGAAATCCCTGTAGTTGAAAATATTGTCTTAGTGAGTAAAAAATATAATGATAAATGCAAAAGATAGGAAAACACAAGGTCATTGCAATGTTCCATTTCAGTGTACAGTGTATCTGTAAATGGGTTTAAGTAAGAGGGCTACCCCATATTAACAGATGCTTCATAAAACTAATAGAAGTGGGGACTGTAGTGTTTAGCATTGCTATTGCACTGGTAAAATTAAAATGCTGTTATAGGGTGATGAATAATTAGTGAAATTGTGCAGAAATTACAATTATCCCTTATACTTAAAAAATGACTTTTTGTAAAACAGTGCCTGTAAAAAAAACACTACCATGTTTTGTTTTTTAGGGTTGTTTTTTTCTTTGTCAGGCTTCAAAGACATAACATAAAGTTTGATGCATGTAAGAAAAGAGTCCTGACATTACTGCACTGAGTCTAGATGAAGCAGTAGAAAATGGAGTTTTTTAATGGAGTTTTTACCTCCCAGGACTCTTATGTAATCTGGCATGATGCTGACCATGTCAGAAATGGAGCTGTGAATAACCCAAACTAGTTTCTCTTAGGTTTCAGTTCAGCAATAACTCCATTTCTGGGAAAGAATAGGAGTCCTAATAGTAAAGAGTATGATAAAGCAGCATGAGTCAATACTCTGAGATGCTGGCAAGGAGCAACATGTGCAGACCATCCCTGGCCAGAGCTTGGTAAATGGCAGGAGGTCACTTGCCATGATTCCTTCAGCCAGACATATCCCTGAGCATTTCATTTCCAGCCAGCCTCCAATTAGCCAGAGCCCAGACAAGCTGTAAAGGGCAAGGGAAGGACTCCAGAATTGATATTGCTGGTTAAACTAAAAATGTTCTGAGGCATCTATCAAGAAAGAAGGCAGCAGCACTTTGCAGGAGAAAAGTAACTAAAAATGGCATTTAACTTTATTTCTGCAGGGGCTCGGAGATAACAGGATCATTTTGTGAGCATTTGCCTGTGGGGTTTTTTATCCTGTTTTAAAATATCTTTTTAAAAAAGAGTAATCTGGCTCTGGCATCTGTCATTGGTTGTGCTTCTTTTTTTTCCATTGTTTCCTTTTTTTCCCTTTCTTTTCTGTCTTTCTGTGTCTGTCTTTCTGTCTTTCTGCATCTTTCTTTCTGTCTTTCTGTGTCTTTCTGTCTTTCTGTGTCTTTCTTTCTGTGTCTGTGTGTCTTTCTCTGTCTGTCTGTCTGTCTCCCCCCTCTCCTCTGCAATTCATGGCTGGGCTTTGAATATTCAGAAATATTAATGTAGCAAAACCCAGTCCTTCACTGGCATTTAAAATCTACATTTTGACTGTGAATATTTTCAAGTGTGATAATTTACTCAATGAATGCATGAATACTGGTTTCAATATTTGTTCTCCAGTTACTCCTTGACTGACTGGGACAGAAGAACAACCAGATCCCAACCTGTCCATGCAGAGTCCAGGGAAGGAGGCAGAAGACCAGGATCTGCTGCAGAGCACAGCAGTATTGGGACAAGCAAGAGTTACTCTCTGTTGTCCAGTGACTGCAGTTTGTGGGTGCTTGCAAAGTGAATTCTCTGAATATTCACTGCAATTATTTATTTCCCATTTTGAAAGTGAAAATTAGGGAAGCATGAAGGAATAGCATTTAAATGAGCTCTAAGGTTAACAGTGATCTGTGAGTTGAAGAATGGAATTGGGGATGGGACATTGTCATTGTGGTCACAGTCTCCACTGTATTTTAGTTAGGCTTTTACTTCAGTATAGTCACAGTTACAAGAAGGCAGCTCAGAACTCTTGGACACGAGTCCACACACTTAGAGTCTAATGTTTGAGAGCTTTAGGGTGACATTGCTTGCTTCCCACCTCCTTTTCCTGTGGGTTTCTATAGGAGGCCCCAGCAGAGGAAGAAGAGGAGAGGGTGAGAGGCTGAGCAATCAATCCCCTGTGCCTCCCTTGGGCTTTGTGCTGCCAGTCTCTGGGGAAATTATCTGCCCTGTCTCCTCCTTGGGTCAGGAGGCACTGCTATCCCTTCTCGCCTTCCCTTTGAAGTCCTATTTAGGTTGTCCCTATGACAAGCTCCAGCGAGGGCTTAAAGGTTGGTCCCTTCATAGAAGGGAGGAAAATGCTGCTGATGGCTTTGGATGCACCACGGTTTTCTGATTGGCAGTTCTCATGCATCTTTTTCTGGGCAAGGGTTGTAATTAACATGCCCTTCTGATTACAGACGGGTGAAGCAGCTCCTCTGGGGGATTGTAGTGTCCTGGCTGGCTTCCCTGGCCCGCCACCCAGAGGAGCAGTTGCAGCAGGATTGATTTTGTAGGCTCGGCAATTTGGCATAGGGAAATGTTAAAAGAAAAAGGAAAAGAAAAAACAAGAAAAAGAGAAAAAAAAAGAGAGATAGAAGAGAGAAAAGAGAGAGAGGAGGAGGAAAGAAAAGAGAGAGAGAGAGAGGAGGAGGAAAGAAAAGAGAGAGAGAGGAGGAGGAAAGAAAAGAGAGAAAAATTTAAAAAAGAGAAAAAAAAAAGGAGAGAACCTTAGCAGTTCGTGATAATTCCAATTCCTCATAATTAGTGAGTAATGCACACTGAACTTGTTAGTGCAAATAGCACTAGCAGAGAGTTACTGGGATGAGATGTCTCCCTCCTCTTGCCCCTGTCATCTCTGCATCAGGACCTGTGGGAGATGGGGAAGGTGCTGGAGGAGCCATTGCAGGGTGCAGGTCTCTAGACCCTGCTGTTGTGAATGAGCACCTCCTTTTGCTGTGCTTGACTACAGCTCACGAGGACACAGGTTGACCAAGGACTGGAGTGTTTCTTTAGGGATGTTTGTTTATTTACAGAATAAACAGATTTAGGTTGTTTATTTACAGAAATGGTAATGGCAGGAAAAGCACCAAACAGGAGAGCTGTCCCATTAGCAGATGCAATACCACATTGGATGTTATTGAGGGTGCCCCATCTCCCCACTTCATGGTGCATTTCCTCCTGCCCCACCTGGGCCAGGTAAGGCTGCAAGGCACTCTCCTCATTCATCACACCCTCCCTGACTTCTTAATTTCTCCTCTTCTTGACTTCTCAGCTCTGACACTGCCTGCCTGTCATTCCCTCTCTGTTCTGCTGTTGTCACCTAGCCTCTTCCCTCCTGCACTTAC
Source organism: Corythornis vintsioides (assembly GCA_025447755.1). Lineage (NCBI taxonomy): Eukaryota > Metazoa > Chordata > Aves > Coraciiformes > Alcedinidae > Corythornis > Corythornis vintsioides. The sequence continues at coordinate 205 of JAOEGS010012230.1, read as the reverse complement.
AATTCTGACTCCACACTGCAGCAATGAGGAGCAAAGGAATGGTGTTAGGAGGGACACCTACTTTCCAATCAATGCAGTTTGCATGGAGTTGAAGTAACAGTATTTCTATGATAAACAGAACTGGGCAAATATATATATTCCAAAAGAGCCATCACATTGGCTTCAGCCTTGCACCACACCCCTGTAGTAGGAATCCCTGATTTGG
>JAOEGS010012229.1:3104-56830 GCA_025447755.1 Corythornis vintsioides | reverse complement strand
TCCATGTGTTGATCTAAAAACAAATCTTATTCCAAAGCCACCCTGACTCCAGCAGCTTGAGGGGCTTGAACACAAACCTCTTACTGGAGAAAGTAACAGGAATGAGCTCCTGGCAACAGAAATAAGATCTCTTTCTCTGACAAGAGTTCAAAGTGACTAAAACAATGACCCAACTTTAAACCATTTTCATCCCTGCCTACTGTACCACCTTCTCCTAGGATTAATTTCTAGGTTTTTTACTTTATCTTTTAAATATTCTTTCACTACCCCTTACAAACCCTCACGAGGCCACGTCCCAGGCTGCAGGGCCCATCCCAGCAGCAGCCACGCAGGACCCTGGGCACACAGGGGTGGCAGCTGCCCTCACCACCCAGTGCCACAGCTCCTCCTGCAGCCACTGTTGAGTGGAACTGGTACCACTGGGAGCAGGCAGGCTCCTGGGAACAGCTGAGGGACAGGAGAGGTGTCCCTGTAACCCCAAATAAACCACCCTGGCTTGGCAGCTACCGTGCATTTGATGGAGCCTCCCTGCAACCTCTGACCATACACATCTCCTCCTCTCCCTCCCTTGCAGACTACGAGCGCCGCAGCTCTGGCTCCCACGACCACGAGGAGTCCCGAGCCATCCTGGCACAGAAGATTGAGAAAGAAACGGTTGGTAGCAGGAACAGTGCAGGGGCAACAGGCAGAAGAGAGGGGGGCAGCAAGGGGCTCAGCCAGGAGCAGGTGTCTGATGCTCAGTCTAGGCAGTCCAGCTGTGTGTAAAGGGGAATAAGGGCAAAGCTCTATCACTGGGGCAGCTCCAACCTCCCACTAGCTGAGGGAGCTCTGCCACTTTCAGCTCTGCCACTTTCAGCTCTGCTTGTCCCCAGCCCACAGGCTGCCCTGGGGGGGTCTTTCCCAGGGTCACCTGTCAGACAGGCACAGCAGCAGACTCGGTGTTGTGGGTGGGCAGTGATCAGTGCAGCCAGATTTCACCCCTGGGTTCCCCATCCCTGGGTGTTCCTCCAGGAGTGGGGCTGGGGCAGGGACAGAGAGGCTGCTCTGGGGCTGGGGCAGGGACAGAGAGGCTGCTCTGGGGCTGGGGCTTCCCAGCTGCTCACACCCTGGGCTCCCTTTGACTTGGGGTTGTTGCATTTCTGTCCTCCCAGCAAATCCTGAACTGCACTCTGGATGACATCGAGGTGTTTGTGGCCAGGCTGCAGAAGGCTGCAGAGGCTTTCCGACAGCTCAACCAAAGGAAGAAAGGCAAGAAGAACAAGAAGAAAGCTCCAGCAGGTACGGAGCAGCAGCTGGAACAAACTGGGAGTGCTGGGGTTGGGGGGGAGACCTCAGCTCACATCCTAACGAGGCCAGACTGAGGCAGCAGCACAGCCATGGACCCAGCACCAGCCTGGAAGGTGCTGCTGGCCTGGGGGGCCCTCTGGGAGAGCACCCAGAGCCCAGGGAGGTCTCCCACACACAGAGAGGCTTTTCCTGAACCTGAATTGTCAGTAGTTCTAGCCCCAGCAGCCATCACTGCTGTGCCTGCTGGTGAACCCAGCCTGCAAAGGGGTGTTCTCATGGCTTCCCCCCCTCTCCTGACAGAGGGCATGCTGACCCTTCGAGCAAGACCCCCGGGAGAGGCTGAGTTCATCGACTGCTTCCAGAAAACCAAACTGGCTTTTAACCTCCTGGTAAGACACCCTCTGCAGTGCCAGGGCTCTTTCCCTGGCAAGGGACAGGGATGTGAGCTCCAGAATCCAGCACAACCCTTGCACTCAGGCTGGGTTCTTGGGCCAAGCCAAAGCAGAAGCATGAAGTCCAGGCTGGGCTTGGGCAGCCAGAGGCTTTGCAATGCCAGGATCTCTCCCCAGACCCCCATTCCCTTTGGGAAGCACTGTGCCATCCAGTGATACACACAGCCCACAGTGTGCTCCCACACTGAACCTTTCCAAACAAGCCAGGGATTTCTGCTTCTGCTCAGACCAGCTGCCAGGGGAATGTTAGCAGCAGGTTCTCCACCTCTCCTAAAGCTCAACACCCTTAGAAACTGTCACAGAAATATCAAAACCAGGAGGATTCCTCCTCCCCAGTTGCAGGTGCACTGGTGAGAGCCTCCATCCTCTGGCAGGCTGTGGTGTTAACTACAGCAAATACCAGGCAGCAGCAACCCCTCCCACGACACAGAAGGACAAAGAACACCAGGTTTGGGTTAAAACAAGTTCCTTTTCTCTTTCCAGGCCAAACTGAGAAAGCACATCCAGAACCCCAGTGCTTCCGAGCTGGTGCATTTCCTCTTTGGGCCACTGGAACTGGTAAATCTTTAAAACTTTATTTCTACTGTCACTTGCACACTTCCAGGCAGCTGGGTTATGCACAAGAGGATGCTCACAACAGGCTAAAGCTTTCTCAGTCGGGTCCCGAAGCAGCACCAGTGTTTCTGGCCTCTGATCTGATTTCTAGCTTGAGTTAAATCCCCAATTCCTAGCAAATTCCAAGTTTTCCACCCTGTTAATAGCCCCAACTGTGAGCAGAAGCACAAGCCAGCTGGGGTTCCCTGTGGGAAGCCACCTGGGCTAGGGGTTTAGATTAGACCTCACTTTGACTCAGAGAAACTTTTGTGTTCCTCAGAGACTGAGGCTGATGTTTCTCAAGCCCACTGGGCTGATGTAAGGACTAAGAGCTGCCAAGCCAGCCCTTGGCAGAGGGGATGGCAGGGGCAGGCTGTGCCCTCTGGCTTTGATACCTTGGAGAACTTAGTCAGGAGCTCTTTGCCTTATTTGCCTGTTTATCTTATTTGCCTTAGCTGAAGAAAATCTGCCAATCGAGTGCCATCAGCACAGGGATACCCAGGGGATGCTGAGCAGGGATCACACCCTCCCTTTGTGGTGGCAACAAACCACTCATGTAATCTGTGCAGTGAACCCTCCCCTTCCAAACCAAGGCACGGAGGGGACGTGGAGGTGCAAGTCTAACACGAATTAGCCCGAGTTTGGAGGTGCTCAGCACTGTGGCCTCCTCAGGAGTGTGCAGAGACTCCAAGGGATCAGAGCCACTGTTGGATTTCTGCTGCTGTGGTCCCCACCTGCTGAACCCCTGCCTGTGTTCCATCCAGATCGTCAACAGCTGCGGCGGCCCCGAGCTCGCCAGGTCTGTCGTCAGCCCTCTCCTTTCCAAAGACACCACAGAATTCCTCCGAGGACACCTCACACCAAAGGAGATCAACCTCTGGGAGTCCCTGGGAGAGGCCTGGACCAGATCCAGGTGAGGGCAGAGCTGCCACCCACCCCCCCATCCCACCACCCCGGGATCCCCAGGCTCCGGAGAAGGCAGCGGGGACGCCACGGCCAAGGGTTGAGGATGCCCTGGTGCCCCTGCTCCTCCCTGATGTGCTTTCAGACACCTCCCTGGCGAGTCTCACCCCCTGTTCCCCTCTTTCCTAGGGCTGAGTGGCCCCGGGATGCAAACGTGCCCACCTACATCCCCAAGTTCCGCAACGGCTGGGAGCCGCCCGTGGAGATCTTCCGAGGGGCTCCCTGGGAGATTGACATTGGGCACCTGCAAGAAGAGGTCAGTCCCGTGCCCAGGCTCTGCTGCTCTGCCCCTCCCCTCCCTCCTTCTTCAGCTCTGGGGAGCTTGCACTGGTGGGCAACAGGTCGTTGGCTCCAACTCCACTGGGTCTGGTCCCTGCAGCTGAATGCAGCTCCTCGTGGTGATGCCCACGACGGGAGAAGGGGCAGAGGGTGCAGTGGGAGGTTCCCTGTGAGCACGAGGAGAAGCTTGAGCACAGTGAGGGTGGCAGAGCCTGGCACAGGGAGGCTGTGAAGTCTCCTCTGGAGACGTTCCAACCCCACCTGGCTCTGTTCCTGGGTGACCCTGCTGTGGCAGGGGGGTTGCACTAGATGGTCTTACAAGGTCCCTTCCAACCATTCTGTGACAGCAAGGCCAGAAAAGGGCAGCAATAACCAGCCCCCCACCCCCGACCAGGCAGCTGGGCACTGGAGCAACACTGAGCCCCAGGGCTGCTTCCCAAACCACATCTCTTTGGTGGGCAGCTCATCACGACAGAGACCTTCCAGCCCACGACCCATCTACCACTGCCACCTCTTCCTTCAGTACAGCTTTCCCCTTTCCCAGTCCAGTACCAGTGACTCCAGTTCTGCCTCCCCAGCTGTCCTCAGCCAACGGCTACCCCTTCAGGAACTCCTCCCTGAAGCGTGGCCAGACCCCAGAGCAGAGCCAGGCTGTGGATGCCTTCAAACAGAACGTCACCCAGCACGTGAACAGGTAAGCTGGCAGCACCCTCAGGGACCCTCACAAGCACCCACTGCACCCTGGCACCAGGGACTTCTGTTCTCCTGGTGGGTCACAGAGCCACAGAACCAGCTGAAGGTCGAGTCCAGAAGTGCAGTTGCCAGCCCAGAGCCAGCCAGGGAAACCTCAGGGTTTTTTTTTTCCCTGTAGCCAGCTCTCAAATGAGGAAACACAGAATCAAACCCTTCAATCAAGGCAGTTTTATGTCCTGATCTATAAGATTTAAAAGCTCTAGTCCTCTTACAAAAAGCCAAAATAAACAGGAAAAGAAAAAAAGAAGAGTTCCAATTCACAGCAGAATAATTTTAATCCAGTTATAGCTACAGAATAAGCTCTTCCCATTCACCCCATCAAGGTGCTGGTGGGACCATAAACCAGTACAGAGGCAGCACTGAGTAGGGAAAGAATTCTGATTCTCTTCTCCAATTCCACTTTTCATCAGGCAGGTTATGAAAAATAAGAACTGATTTTGCATGAGGACACTGAAGCCTGTCTTTAGGCACAGGTGGACAGTGTAAGCAATATTTGCATCCATTATTGTGAGCACCAGGAAACCAGCAGCAGCACTGGTGTGTCCTGGAGAGCAGAGGGGCCTCCCTAGCAAGGTGACCACTCCCTGAGTCCCCACCCAGCCCACCTGAGCCAGGTGTGGCCAGCTCCCAGCCCCAGGGCAGACACCTTCCCTGCTCTCCTGGTGCTTTTGGCAGCTCTGTATCAGCTCTGTCAGCAAAACCCCCCCTGGATTTGGGTTGTTCCTCACAGCAGGGCTGTGGAGGAGCCTTGGGACAGCCCCAGGCAGCAGCACAGTAACCAGGGAAGGTCTCTTGCATAAAACCTCAGTGCATGCAAAATACACTCAGCCTCCAACTCCTCCAGCCCCACCTCTTTCCTCATGACTCATTTACCTCCTGGAATGCTCCAGAAGCAGCTGATTTCTACCCAGCTGGGGTTCTCCTCCTCCCTGCCTTCAGGGCACTGCTGGGCAAGGCCACCACACCCTTCCTTGCCCTAGAGCCAGCTCCAAGCTCTGCCCCACTGCAGGCTCACAGCCTCTGGATTGCACGTGGATGTGGCCAAGGCCAAGATTTACCCCATGTCAGGCAGACTAAAACCCACAGGCATCATCTTGAACCCCTAAACTACTGGTTTTAACCTTTTCCAGTCCAAGTTACCCAATGCAGACAGCAAAATAAAATAAACCAAAGCACAGCAGGTTCACTTTTCAAAGGCAGGTTTTACAGTCCACAAAGAGCTGAGTTTCCACAGGTCTTAGGTTTAAAAATCACTGAGTTTCCACAGGTTTAAAATCACTGGTTGACCCCAAGAACTTGGCCAAGGGAAGCACGAGGTTGAAATCCACAGTTGCTATAGCAGTGCTGGAAGGACTGGGCTGCACAGAGCCTGCCCACTGGGACTGCAGCCCCCAGGAGCTGTGGGGGTCACAAACCATAAGCAGAAAGTACATTGAAGCAGCTCCTACCTGCCCTTACACTCCAGGGCAAGGCAGCTTTTCCACACTGGAATGAAAAAATAACCCCACCTCCATCCTAGCCAGAGGAGAACAAGATGAGAGACACAAAGTTTTCCAAAGACAGGCAAAAAACCCCACAAAAAACCACTCTAAATCAATGAAAAAATAAACCATTTCAGCATAGGTAAAAGGAGATCTTTCACTGGGATTTTTCCATCATTTCCAGGTTAGACATTCTACCATATTTATTTTGTCTCTCTCCAAATGAAAACTCAGCTCAACACTGAAAGCCATTATTCCTGGGTCAGAAACTCCACAGCAAAACACTTAAACCACATTTTTCCCCCCCAAAAAATACACCTTAAAATAGAAACATTCCAACTCACTGTTGCTGGGAACGTGCAGAATCCTCTTTCGGTTGCTCAGCACTTGTTGCCTGATGAAAAACCCTCTGCTTTCCAGTGGATTCCTTTTCAATCCCCTTTCTCCCAGCCCAGCTGCTGCTGCTCCCCTGCTCTGGGCCACTTGTTTCCACTTAGCAGGAGTTTTAAGGGTTATTTTTCCCAGGAGGTGCAATCAGGGGATTGGTTTGTGCTTTGTCAGTCTCCTCAGGCCTTGCAAAGCAGCACAGGTGGAGGAAGATGCCTTTCCCACACCCCCCCCTTAAGCAGCATCCTCATGGTCCCCAGGAACCAAACATCATTATTATTTTTATCCAAACACAGCAGTTGCACTCCAGGGGTGAAAATCCTCCCCAAAAAGCCAGGAGCCAACAGGCACTGCACCCTCCCAGCCCAACCCCTCTCCCTGCACTGCCAACCCAGCTTTCAGCACTTCACTCCATCGCCATGGCTATTAGACAGACCTCCCCAAAACCCCCCATTTTCCCCCCCAATCCTGCAGGAATTTCGAGGCCCAGGGAATGGCTCTGCCCAAGAGATTCGCCAAAATCCGCTACGACTTCACCGCGCGCAACGCCAACGAGCTCTCCGTGCTCAAGGATGAAATCCTGGAGGTAGGGAGGGGAAGGTGGCTTGGGGAGAAGCTGAGAGCTCCTCCCCTTCTCCAGGGACCCACCGTGGACACCTCTGGGTGCTGCCCAGTGCCAGCTGGGTGCTGCCTGGTGCCCGCTGAGGGGTCAGGCTGAGCCGTGGCGTTGAGCGGGGGACTCGACGCACGGGGTTGTTCTCTCATCAGCAAAGAGGAGCAAGGAAAACAAACCCCTGCAGTACTCCAGCTTGCTGGGGCTGCCTTCACTGCCACTGCTCACCCAAGGAGTTATTTGCTATGAAAATGTCTTTTTTCAGCACCCTTCTGTGACCACAACACGCTGGCAGCTGGAGAATGTCGGGCACGGCTGTGACAGAGCAGGGGCTTGAGGAGAAGATTTTCTCTTCAAAGCTCTGTTCAAAAACACAGCTAGAGGGAGAAATGGGAGTGGGTCTGGCCAGCAAAGCTCACCTGGGAAGACTGCCTGAAAAAAAAATGAACCAAGAATCACAGTTCTGAGTCAAAACAAAGCTGCTGCCAGCAGCAGGGAGGCAGGAGCAGCAGGAGAGCTCTCAGCAGCCTCCTTCCCACCTCGTGGCTTTGATGTGATGGTGACGTGGGATCAGAGTTCTCAAATGCTCCAGCAGCTGCTGAGGCACTGAACAGGCTGCCCAGGGAAGCTGGGGATGCTCCAGCCCTGGAAGTGTTTAAGACCAGGCTGGGTCTTCAACCAGGATGGAGCTTTGAGCAACTTGGTCTAGCGGGAGGCGTCCCTGCCCTTGGCAGGGGGTTAGAATTTTAAGGTCCCTTCCAGCCCAAACTATTCTAGGATTCTGTGATCTCTGGCAGGAGTCACTCTTGATTTTATTTCTATTTTATGCACCAAAATATAACAACTAAAATAAACCAAAAGGAGATGGAGAAACAGGCAAACAAAGTGGGAATGATGGGTCACTCTGCAACCTGGGTCTGCTCTCCTGTCATCCCTGGGATAACTCCTGGAGCTTTCCAGGAGAGGCTTTGGTCCTGAGCTGCAAATGAACACGTTGCCAGCTCCCATCCTCAGTGGTTGTTCTGACACCCCCAGATCAGAGGGATGTTTATCTCTCCAATCTGCAGAGTGCCAGAACCTCCTCTCCTCAGCAGCACGTTGGTTTTCTCCTCCCAGGTGTTGGAAGATAACAAGCAGTGGTGGAAGTTGCTGAACCGGAGTGGACAGGCTGGTTATGTCCCTTATAACATCCTGGATGTGGTGAAACTGGAGGAGCTGGAACAGGTCTGTGGGCAGGGGACATTTCACTGGTACCCAGCTGCTTTCACCAGCCTCTGAGAATAACCCTGGCACCAGGACACCCTGGATTCCTTCCCTGGGATGGACTCTCACAAGGGATGAACTGGGATCCTGGAGATTCCTGAGTCTCCCACAGTGAAACTCTCCTGTTTTGGATCAGCCTGCTGTAGGGACACCCACCCCTTGCCACCCCAGGAGGAAAGGTGTCATGCTGAGGTGTCACCAAACAGCTGCTGGCTGCAGGCACTTGAAACAGTTCCACCTTTTGCTCCCTGTCCCCTTACTCCTCAGCCTGTAGTTTACCACCTCTGCTCTGTGAAACCTGCTGCTCTCAGGGCTGGGAGCTGGATGAGAGACCCAGAGCAGCTCTAGAAGCCAATTTTGCCAGGAAAACGCTGAGGTTTTCTCTGGGGGTTAAATAGGAGACAGTCAGTTCCCTCATCCAGTCCAGCCCAGCAGCAGGAACGAGCTACTGGAGCAGGGACAGAGATACCACCCTGCCCTGCAGAAACATGGAGCTGGAGAGCTCTGAACGCCCTCAGAAAGCAGAACTGCTCCCCCACTTTGGTATTGCACAGCCTGGGCAAAGCAGAAGGTGCCCCAGCAGGCCTCTGGATGAAAACCCTCTTGATTCAATCAAAATTTCAAAGGAAAAACCTCCAGCCAGGCTGCCCTGGGTGCTTGGCAGTGGCCCCACTCAACACCCAGCTATGATGCTTGAGCTTCCACTGAGTTCTCTGCTTGGTTTCTCTTCAGATAAAGCTCCTTTTGCTTCCCTTGCTCTCCAGCTCCGAGGCAGAGCAGTTTCAGACACCCACTGCAGCAGTAAACCCACCACACCTCTCCGTGTGATGAGCACCAGGGGGTGTTGGTACCTTCACAGCCTTGGCTTTTGGGTCTGACCCTTCCCACCAGACCCCAGGAACTACCTTTGTCCATCAGCACAGGGAGAACAACTCCATCTACCCTCGGTGGGCGGGAGGCGAGAAGTTGAAGAGCTTGAAAACAAAAAAAAAAAAAGCCAAAAAAACCCCATTCTTATATAATTTTTCTTTCTTTTTCTCTTCTCCCCCAGTCCAACCAGAGGTACAAAGCAGAGCCCAGCCACCGGGGCTATGGCCCAGCCAGCCCCAGCCACAAGCTGCCCGCCAGCTACGCCGGGGACAAGTGGGGCAGTGAGATGTTGTCCCGCAGCTCCCCGCAGGACGCCAAAGAACGTAGGTGGCCCCGTGCCCTGCCACGGCCTCCAGGGGGCCTGATCCGAGCCTGGGCTGCTCTGTCCTTGTGGTTTCCTTGCCTGCTTCACTTCCACCATCGCCCTGTGCCCGCCGGGGTGTTGCTGTGCCAGGGGAACCCCCCCCCCCAGCGCTGCCCAGTTGCTTCGGGGGGTGGGTGGGGGGCTGGTGGAGATGGATGGGGGGATTCCAGGTGGTCCAACGGCCAGCAGAGCAGCACTGAGGAGCTCACTGGCTCCTGTCACAGGGTCTTGGGCAGCCTGGGATAAATGGGACAAAAAAGGTGATTGCCAGGACCCTCCTTCCAGCTTGACCTTCCTTCTCTTCCAGCTTGACCTTCCTCCTCCTCCTCCCAAGCAGAGCTCCCTTTCCTCTCCAGAGTGTTTGTGTCTAAGCACCCACCCACTCAGGGCAGCCCCCCTTCTCTTGCTTCCTCTGCTCCCACCTCACCCCCTTGTCACCCACACCAGGCTGTGTCCCCCCAAGGCCACAACCCAGGCTCCCCCCACTCTGGAGCTGCTGTGGACTCCTGGAAGCAGAAGCCCTTTGGGGATGATGCTGAAAAGCCCCATCATATGATCACCCCAGACACACAGCTGTGACTAACAGCCAGTCCTTCTCCACAGCCTTCAGGAGTTCCATGGAACAAGTGATGCCAGATGATGGGGTTTGAAGAGGTGCTGCTCCCAGTTTGTGCTCCCCACCATTTCCATTTAGCCATCAGCAAGAGCTGGAGCTCTGAGGACTCAGATCAGCAAATGAGTTGTTGGAAGTGGCAGGGAGGGAGCAGAGCTACAGCTCAGAAACTAGACTCTGACTGTAGGTACTCACAGAATTGGCCCTTTCACCTCAGGCATCAGCAAAGGGGCAAAGGAAGAAAACAGGTGGCAGCACTGGGGCACAGAAAAATTGGAAGCTCACCCTCAGAAACAGCCAGGCCCCCTGAGCTCTGCTCCCTTGTGTGCTCTGGGGTTCTTCCCCCCTCCCTGCTGCTAAATTTGCAGGGTAATTTCCTTATTTCAGTAGCCTGAAGGGAACTGAGTAACTCAAAAAGAGGAAGATGATGAACTCGGAACAAAAACACAACAGCAGCCCCAGAGCTCAGGGAACAGGGCCCCTGTCCCTTGTCACCACATGAAAGGAGCAAAGACACTGCCAGGAAAGGTCTCACACCCTCCAACAAACTCCTGCAGGGCTTGTGTCCTTCCAGTGGGGTGGGATGAGCAGGGTGGGTCGGGGGCAGAGAAAGAAGAGCAGTCCCAATATAAACTCATATATAAGAGGTGAAAATGCAGATGCTCAGCAGCAGCTGCTCCAGTTCCCAGTCACTCAACCTGAAGGGCTCCTCAGCAAAAGCTCCTCCTGTTACTTGCCAACCAGGACTTCCCCCAGCAAGTGCTTTTGGCCAGGAATTCTTCAGGCAGATGGATGGTAGTCTGGTCCCCACGAGCTGAAAGCAAGTGCTTCTGCAGACCTGAGCCCTCCTCTCCCCCACCACAGCAATCTCTGCTCAGTTGGACGTGAACTGGGCACAGATCCAGGGATTTCCTTCCTCCCAGGAGCAGCAGCAGTTGTTCCAAGAGCCTCCAAGTCTCAGAGGTGCAGCACAGGTAGCACCCCAGGGCCCTTGGCACAGCAGGTTTGAGGGATGGCTGTGTGAGGATGATGAGCATTTGGCTGGTTCTCTGTGATTCCTCCTCTCCATCACCCTGGAGAAGAGCTGCAGAAACAGAGGCTTCTCTCAAGGGTTGGAAAAGCTGAAGGGAGTTGGCTTGGGAAGACAGGGGAGATCTCCCCAGTCTGCTCAGCCCTCTCCACACCTTTGTTCCTGATAGAAGTTTGGAAGTGAAGATGTCTTTGCTGGGCCTGTTTGAGAACTAAAACACAAAAACAAACACTTGCCTTGGGTGCCTGTGCAGTGCTGAGCCACATTCTGATCTTCCTGCCATTCCCCCACAAACACACTGGTTTTGTGGTCGTGATGATGTTGGACTTGATCTTGGAGGTCTTTTCCAACCTGAATGATCCAATAGGATTAGTGACTTGACTTCCTTTTGAGTTCCATCCCCTGCTCTCTGGCCTTGTTTCCCCAGAACTCATTCACCAGATGGACGAGCTGAACGACGAGCTGCTGAAGAAGATCACCAACAACAAAATTCAGCCTCCCCCGAGGAATTTCAAAGTGGAGAAGCCTCAGGAAGCTTTTGTGCCCCTCACCTTTGAATCCAGCACTGAAGAAGTCAAGGCCTGGCTGGAGGCAAAGTCGTTCAGCAAGGAGTGAGTTCTGCTGGTCCTCTGGTTAGGAAAGGGGTGGGGGTGGCAGCTTGGGACACTGCAGCTGGATCACAACTCCCCTGGATTTACTTACAGAGCCTGTGTTGCAAAGGAGATTTCAATCCTGTGAAATCCAGGCTGTAGAACCAGAGCATTCAGAGCCCAAACCCACTCCCTTTCTCCTGCACTGCCCAACAAACCCTGTCTCCCTGCAGCAGAAGACCCAATGAGTAGCTGTGAACATGGAACAGTCTTGTTTGTTCACCCAGCTCACAGCCAAACACTGAGCAACATCCTCCCAGTAGCTGCTGCTCTCCCAGCCCCACCCAGACAGTTCAGTGCTGAACTTAGAGTAAAAAACCTCATTTCCTACCTAAACCTGGCACCTGAAATGCAGATTCCAAGTGACTGCCCATCTCTGGACAACAGAGAGCAGCTCTGAGACCCTCAGCCAGGGCCAGCAAATCTTCCCAGCCCCCAGGGAGGGATCAAAACCCTGCACATGGTGCAGGGGTGGGAGTCAGAGCTGCCCAGGGAGCCAAGAGGAGCTCTAGGGTTGCTCTGGGAGTGCAAGCCCTGCAACCACCCATGGGGCTGGGCACACAGCCAGGGTGATGCCAGCTTCACCCACTCCTCCCTGCCAAGAGCTTGGGCTGCCCAGCTGCTGCCACCTTGGCACAGCCTTCCGGGGGTATGGTTCTGTGGTGGGGTCCACGTACCAGCTGCTCCCAGCCCTTTTATCTCCCACTCCTCACCTTTGGCAAGAGGCCACGGGTGGCACAAGGTTACCATCTTGCTCTGTGTCTCCCCAGGACAGTGGAACACCTTGGCATCCTCACTGGAGCTCAGCTCTTCTCCCTCAACAGGGAGGAGCTGAAGAAGGTGTGTGGTGATGAGGGCAACAGAGTGTACAGTAAAATCACAGTGGAGAAGAACCAGCTGGAGGTAAGTCTCTTTCTGCCCAACTCCTCCCAGGTCAGGTGCCAGCACTGTCAGACAGACCATTCCATGGACACCTTAACAAACACAACCAAAACCACCCCCCAAAACCACCCCAAAACCACAACACCCACTCGAAAAACCCCCCCAGCACCTAAAACATGCTGTGAACAAAGGCAGCTCACCCAGCCTCCACCAGCTGGTGTCTGAGAGCAGCAGCCTGTGGGTATTGTCAGGCCACCAGAGCTTGAGCTTCACCCTCAGCCTGCCTCTCTGTGTCTGTTGCAGAGGAGCCGAGGGGAGTCTGAGCTCCAGGAGATCATGAAGCGTCGCCAGGAGAGGATTGATGCTGCTAATTAAAACCTACCTGCTTGCTTTCAGCTCTTTAGTCCTAGTAGTGCAGTTAAAAAAAAAAAAGAAAACCAAAAAAAATAACCCCAAAACCCAAAGGGAATGAAAGCAAATGATTCCCCCCCCCCCCTAGTCCAGGTGAGGAGAGCAGGGGAGCTGCAGCACAGTGACAACTGCTCGAGCCCCGTGGCCAGGGCAGGCAGCAGGAGCCTGTCCCGTGGGGAGAAGGTGTTTTCATATTGCATGAAGTATTTCTTGGTTGTTTTTTTTTTATATAACTATATATTTTATACTGAAATTTGACGTGCATGTGACTGGAGCAGAGCAGAATTCACAGGTGGCTGAGTGGAGGATGGGTTCAAGCAAAGAAAAAAACAGACCCTGAAAAAAGCCAGACCCTGCAAAGCTTTTCTGGTTGGGCTGCTCCTGCTCCCAGCTCCTGGCTGGGGTGGCTCAGGACACAGCCCAGGACAAGGCAGCCTGAGGTTTGGAGTCTGCATCACAGGAATGAAGCTTTTCCTCCCTCTTTTCATCTCCTCCCCTGGAGCAGGTGTCCCTGGCCAGCTGGCAAAGGCTGTGGGAGAATTCACTGTCCTTCTGCTGTCCCCACAGCTGAGCCTGGCAGCCTCCTTACCTGTACCAGTGAGTGCTGCTGGCAACATGGGAATGAGCTTTCCCTGAGTAATAACAGCAGGATCTGAGTGACAACTGATTTGAATCTCAGCCCAACCATCCCTGCTCAGGCAGAGGCTGGGGCTCAGGGCACCCCAGTGCCCTGGCACCCACCCCGGGCTGGTGCTGCCAGAGCCAGGCCTCAAACACAGCCAGGGTCAGTCCCTGCCATGTGCTCCCAACCCAGTCACACCCAGAGCCCTTCCCAGGGTGTTCCTCACCTTCATGTTTGCAATGCAAAGAGTCGGCTGAAATGCTTCCTAAGGAGCTAAGAAACAAAAGCACCCTTGGAAAGGCTGTTGAAATACAAAATAACCACAGGAAAAGAAACCAAAAACCCCAATTAATGTTAATTATTAGAGGCTGGGGATCTTAATCTCCTTCTTAATAACTTCACTGCATCTGTGTGTATCCAGAGTGACACCCTCCTCACAGTCTAGAGGTAGTGATGAGGGGAAATTCCCTCTCCCTGCAGATGTAGCTGATTCCACATCCACTCTTGACCCCGAGCTGTAAAAGCCTGAGCAGGTTTCGTGTCCCTGGCAACCCTGGCACACTCTGTGTTGGCATCTACATCCATTTCCTTACAGACCAGGGTGCCTGGAAGGCAGCAAACAGCTCCAGGAGCTGCTGATGGCCCTGCAATGCTCTGTCTCCCTCTCTCCTTCACACTAACTGTGGCTGCAGGGGAATTCATGCCCAGGCTCCACAGGGATTTGCACACAGAGGTCTGTCTGTACAGGCTGGCAATGGTGCCAGCTCCTCTGGAGGGTAAACTCTGCCCAGGGAACACGGCTCTAAACCTGAGCACACCAACACACCCCTGTTTGGGCCTTCCAGAAACATTCCTGGTATTTTCTTCATCTCACACCAGGACATTGGGAGCAGCAGCAGCAGGATCTGGGTGCAGGCAGGGAGATAACTGGAGGACATCATGGTTTGAAATCCCAACCCTGCTGGCTTCCCACAGCCACTGGAACGTGCAAAGGGCACTCACCTGGGGAGGGACAAGGCTCCAGTGAAAGCCTAGCTCCAGAGCAGGGTGGGAAGCAGATGAGGACACTGGCAAAGCATCACTCTCAGAAGCCCAGGTGGCTAAATAAGCTCTAAAATAGAAATAAAAGCAAAAGGTGAGCTGAGAAACACCCCCCTCTGCCCACATTCTTATGTCTGGGTATAAAGCAAAGCAGCTCAGACAGGATTCTAGTTACTTGGGATTACAATAGGAGGGAACCCAGGAGATCTGCAAAGCTGGGAACCACGGGAGAGGGTGGTAAAGGCACCAGGGGAACCTTGCAGAAGTCACTTTTAAACACAACTTGCCCAGGACTGAGCTGTGCAGCTGTTGTGTGTGTGGCAGCTGCAGGCACTGCTCCAGTGCCCTGTCCATGGGTGTAGCTGCACGGAGGAGGAGATGATGTAACCATGCACTGTATCAGATTTATTAAAATAGTTAAGTTATACTTATAACTCCACCTCTGCCTCTGTCACTCGGGTGGAAACGGGAGCAAGGGGGCACAAAAGCAGTCAAGGGCTGGCTTGTCTCAGGCTAGGCCACCCAGCAGCTCCCTTTTGTTTCTGGGGGGCCTGTGTTCTAAAGGATGCTGTGGCCTCGATAAGCAGTTGTGTCTGACAGCAGGGGAGGTGACAATCCCACTGTGACAGCAGTCAGACCACGGGGGAGCCACCAGCTGAATCCAGAGCACCCCCTTTCTCATCTCTCTTACCTCTGGGACATGCAGCTGAGGCACCCACGTGTCCACATGGCTGAGACTCCACTGGGGACTGACCACTTACAAACACTGGGCAAGTCAGAGAACCAAGGCAAGGGATGTCCAAGGGCAACTCTTACTCCCTGGCAAAGGACTCTGGAGACAACAAGAACACATTTCCTACGTAGCCACAGGGTTTGAACCCAACACCTCTCTCCCTCAGCCTCTCTTTGGGTCGAAGCACGAGGAGGTTGTACAGACACTTATCCTTCTACAGCAGCTTCCACAGGAAAGAAGTCCAAACGAGGGGCACGGTGAGATCCAGAGAGCCTCTGAGGGCCAAGTGGGGCGGACTCTGCAACGTTTTCAGCCGAGTCCCACTCCCAGAACTGGCTCCTCGACACCTCCGATGGAGTTTAGGCGAAGGAACAGCCACAGGGAGCCCAGGAAGGGGGGCCCTGCTGGGTCGGGGGTCGGCTGACGAGCGAGGGAGGAGAGGCGGGGTTGGCGCGGCTCGGCCTGGCCTCAAGGCCGCTGAACGGGGCGAGGGCCTCGCCGTCACCAACCCTCCCGCCGCCATCTCCGGGCCCCGGGAGAGGGCCCGGGGTGTCCCGTGGAAGGTTGGGGAGCCGAGCCCGGTACTGAGGAGGCTCCCGGGGACAGAAGAGACCCCGACTCAACCGGCCGGTGGCTGCGGCCTGGGGGCAATGGCGGGCCGGGGGCGGCCGCATCCCCGTTACCAAGGCGACCGCCCCTCGATGCGCCAAACCGACCAATCAGAAACCTCCCTCCTCCCGCCCTCCCTCCTTGGGCGCTCCTGATTGGCTCTCCCCCCTTCCTCCCGACACGGGATTGGTCGGAGGGGAGCGGCTCGGCCCCGCCCCGGGAGCGAGCGAGGGAGCGGCGGGTGCGCGCGCAGGCCGCTTCCCGCCTCCGGCCACTACCGCCCTCCCCTCAGCGGCGGCCGCAGCTTCGCCCCCTCCCCGCCCCGCTCGCCATGGCGCTTTCCCCCGTGAAACGGCAGAAGATGGAGTCGGTGCTGGAGCAGCTCAAGCACCACACCACGGTGGTGGCCGACACCGGCGATTTTAACGGTGAGAGGAGAGCGGCGGCGGCCCCCGTGACCGCATCACCCCCCCCTCACCCCCGGGCGGAGGAGAGTGGGCGCGCCAGGCCGCAGGGGAGAGTGCCCGAGGGGGGAGCGAACCACCCGGCTGGGGTAGCGGGGGGGATCGCCCTGAGCCCCGTGGGTGCTCGGTTGGGCGATGGAAAAGGCACCGGTACCGAGAGGGGGATGCGGGGCTGGGCGGGGGGAGTCGTAGCGGGAAGGACTCCCAGACACTGCCCGGGATCTGCTGGAACCGCCCGGGATCCGCTGTCCGGAGACTCAGCCCCTGCGAGGTGCCAGCCTGGGTGTGTGTCCCGTCCCGTCCCCCCCCCCGGTGCCAGCCTGGATCCCCCCGGGATGGGCTCGGAAGGACGTTATCGGTCCCCCAAGAGGGATCCTGGCAGCACCGTGCCCGCCCGTCCCGCTTCTCCCGGGGCTTCGCAGCCGGCAGCTCGGTGTGGGGGTGCTGATCCAGCCCGGGGGGTGGATGGATGCTGGTCCAGCCCTGGAAGTGGTGCTGGTCCAGCCTGGAGGATGCTTTTCCCAGTCTGTTTCACCCCCAGTTTAACCCACGGTCAGCTCAGCTCCATGGCTGCAAGCAGCAAGCGCTGGGCTCAAGCCCCAGGAGGGTGTCAGAGTGTTTTTGAGAACAACCAGTGCAGTTTAGGGTTGGGTTGGTATTTTTTCCCCACATGGCAGAAGCCAAGAGGGTAACACAGGAGCAGCTCAGTTCTCCTCCTGCCCAGGGGCAAGCACATCCCTTTCCAAGGAAGGGAGGGGCTGTCCCATTGTAACCCCTCCTCATCCCAGAGCTGTCACTGCACAGCCACCCGATGTTCCTGGGCTTCAGGATCCCACAATCCCCCCCGTGATGGTGGTGGGGGGGTGTGGAGCAACCCTCAGATCCTGCTGGTAACCTGACTGCTGCTTCCCTAATCCCATAGAGAGGCACAAACAACCCCACACAGCTCCCAGGGGGTAAAATCAAGGTTAAGAGGGTGCAGGGGAGCCCGTTGTCACCCAGGGGTCTTTCTTACCATCCACACTGGCAACACCCAACCCCCTGGTGCTGGTCGTGGTGCTGTTGCTGGCACCAGTTCCCAGCTGGGTGTCGAGGGGGGGGCTCTAGATGTGCTTTGAACAGCTCCTGGAGCAAATACCCACAGCAGGCACTGCTGGCTTCCAGTTCCAGCACCAGTTGGGCTTTTTAAGTGAGCCAGACCCCTTCTGCCTGGTCTCCTTTGCCCCCCAGCTGAGGGAAGGTGGCAGGGTGGTGACAGACACCCTCCCCCAGGATAAACCACAGGCTGCTGGCTGCTGCACTGGGGGAGGAACAGAGCAACAGGCTTAATGAGATTAACTTCTGCACGTTGGCAGAGCCTTCCCAAGCTGCAAGGCTGGCAGGTTGGGAGCTCTGACAAAATACACTGGTGTGAAACAGCCCGGGTGCTTCAGTGGCACTGCTGGACCCCTGGAGTTTCCAGTGCCCACGTGGAGGGTGTTCTGCAGGACCTGTCTGGATGGAATGGCTTTTGATCAGGGCCCAGGAGGGAGCTGTGGTCAAACTACTTATTTTCTGCTGGGAAAAAGTACAGCTGGTGCTCTCCACCCACTGTTTCCAAAGCCAGGGAGCAACACGAGCTGCTGCTAATAATAAGCTACTAATAATTTAGTTCTTCCTGCTGTTTAGCAGGAGCAGCTGAAAGGCCCCAGAGGTTCTCACCTGCTTGCTGAGTCAGGCAGCCCGTGGGCACAGCCTGCTCCAGGAAACAAGCACCTGGCAGAGGTGTAGCCCAGGGTCAAATACCTCCTGTGAGGAAGCCAGGCTGGTTGTTACAGGAACAGACACCAAGGGACAGGCCAGAAGCAGGTGGAGAGGGTGTTAAAATGCAGTGAGGAAAGCTGCTGGATCCCAACAGCCAAGTTTCTCCTGCTGTGGAGGGGAATAAAGATCCACCTCGTGTCTCCTTCCCCTCCTGTGCTTCCTGGAGTTCAGCAGCACTGGGGAGTGTGCTACAGGGAGATGGGAGAGGTGGGAAATGAGCAGCCCAAGTTAATTTGTTTGGGCAGTGTCTGCAGCACCTCTGCTTGTGCCACCTCCTGGAGCTCTGCTAACCTCCTTCTGGCCCCAGGCAGCTCTCAGCCCCTGCTGTCTGAACACCACTCTGCTCTCAGACACCACCATCCTACACCCTCATGGACTGCAGCAGTTGTTTTCAAGGGGCTGTTTCTATTTCCACAGCAATTGATGAGTACAAGCCCCTGGATGCCACCACAAACCCCTCTCTGATCCTGGCTGCTGCTCAGATGCCAGCTTACCAGGAGCTTGTGGATGATGCTGTTGCCTATGGGAAAAAACTTGGTGGGTAAGTAAAAGCCCTCACACCTACAGGAGAATTTCTGCATGCAGGTTTCAGCTGCCCTGGGGAGAAATCCACACGTGGCCCTTCTGAGGCTGCTCAGGAAAACACAAATTAGAATCACAGAATGGTCAGGGTTGGAAGGGATCCCAAAGCTCCTCCAGTGCCAACCCCCTGCCAAGGGCAGGGACACCTCCCACCAGAGCAGGTTGCTCAGAGCCCCATCCAGCCTGGCCTGAGAAACTGCCAAGGATGGGGATTTCCCCACCTCTCTGGGCACCCTGTGCCAGGGTCTCACCCCCTCCTGGGGAAGAAATTCTTCCTCATATCTGAGCTGAATCCACCCAGCTCTAGTTTTGATCCTTCCCCTCCAGTCCTGGCACTGCCCAACAGCCTAAAAAGTCCCTCCCCAGCTTTCCTGGAGCCCCAAGGTCTCCCTGGAGCCTTCTCCAGGCTGAACACCCCCAACTCTCTCAGCCTGTCCTCAGAGGAGCTGCTCCAGCCCCTGAGCATCCCCTGGCCCTTCTCTGGACACACCACAGCACCTCCAGATCTTTAGTGGGTGCCCCAGCACTGGCCACAGGGCTCCAATTGGCAGCATCTAGGAAAGTGTCCAAAGGCTAATCCAGCAGCAGTGCACAGAGGGCAGGACATGGAGCAAAGCAGCTGAACTCTGGAATTTAATGTTAAATAGGCTGTGAAGTTTGATCTTCAAATGGATGGCAAGAAGCAAACGTCTTTTAGTGGTTCCCTCCCTGCCTAGAAATGATTTTGCTCTCTGGTTTTTCAGGTCAGAGGAGGAGCAGATCAAAAATGCCTGTGACAAGCTCTTTGTCCTGTTTGGGGCTGAGATCCTGAAGAGGATTCCTGGCAGGGTGTCCACAGAAGTAGATGCAAGGTTGGCTCCTTTCCTCTGCTTACCCTGGGTGTCTGTAGGTACAAAAAGAGCCACGTGGAGCTGGAGAAACCATCCTTGACTAGACAGCTCCCTGCTGTGTCACCAGCAGGAGGTTCTGCTCTCAGTGTTTCTTTAATTAGCCAATGGATTTCCCCAAAGTTTGCTTGATTATAACTGTGACAAAGTAAGTAAGGCTGAGCTTGGACCTTTGTCATCTTCCTGTCCATTGAGCAAGGGAAACCTTGTGCTGCCAGGACAGTTTTGCCCCTTCTCTTCCATGTGATGATGAGCTGAAGCTCCTGAGAGCTGTTGTGACAGTTCCCTTCAAGGCTTGCATGGGATTTGTCTGTTAAGCCACAGGCCAGTTCCCTCCTGCTGCCCAGCTTCTGCATTTCTGACAAGCCAGGGGAAAACACTCCCCAGCTTCCTCCAGAAGAGCTCTGGGGAGCTCCTTGGTGCTCTCCTGCAGCACCTCCTGAGCTCTCTGAGAGCAAGAACCTGCTGCTGGCACAGAAATGCTGATCAGCAGTCAGTGCTCTTCCCCTGGGGGGTTGGAGGGGGAAAGGATCAAGCACCCAGTTGTTTTAAGCAGCCCTGCTGTTGTTTCAAAGGTTGTCCTTTGATAAGGAGGGAATGATCCAAAGGGCCAGGCGCCTCATTGACCTGTACAAGGAAGCAGGGATCAGTAAGGAGAGGATTCTCATCAAGCTCTCTTCTACCTGGGAAGGAATCCAGGCTGGCAAGTAAGTGCTCCTCTGCTGGCTGTGCTGATTCACAGCCTGCTTCTGCCTGCTCACAGGCACCTGACAAACACTCAGCACTTCACTGAGGGAGGGTTCTGAAAGGGCTGCTTCAGGACATCTGTTCCAAGGTGCTCTCTGCAGTGTCCTCTGAGAGTTTGTTCATACACAGAGCTTCCTGAAATACCCCACAAACTTGTCAGCACCTGGTGCAAGGAACAGCACTAAATAAAGCTGAGTCTGGCAGCAAATAAAACATTTGCTGATAGCTTAAAAAGTCCAAACTGGACCACGGTGCTAAATGAACTCAAGATGTTCAGTGGTTTTTACTTACTGGCTTGTTACTGGAAAGTCACTTGAGCAGGTGAGCAAACCTCTGTTTTACACCAGCCTGTGTCTGCAGGGTTCTGGAAGCAGAGTATGGGATTCACTGCAACATGACCTTGCTGTTCTCCTTTGCTCAGGCAGTTGCCTGTGCTGAAGCTGGAGTTACTCTCATCTCCCCCTTCGTAGGACGGATCCTGGACTGGTATGTTGCAAATGGAGAGAAGAAAACCTATGAGCCCTCTGAGGATCCAGGTACACTCCATTTTGACCATTCTGCTGAAAATACCAGAGCTATTCACAAAACCCATTCACTTTACTCATCTAAATCCCCTCCTGAAAAAAAAAAATAGTTGTTCTGAATCATCCTGTGTACCCATTTCTCTTCAGGTGTGAAGAGTGTCACCAAGATCTACAACTACTACAAAAAGTTTGGCTACAAAACAATTGTGATGGGAGCTTCCTTTCGAAACACTGGGGAAATAAAAGCTCTCACAGGCTGTGATTATCTCACCATTTCACCCAAGCTGTTGGCAGAGCTCAGCAAGGAGTATGTCAAGTTAACTCCCACGCTCAGTGTGAAGGAAGGTAAGTCCATGGTGGTGTAACACTGGGCTGGCTCTGTCTGCCTTTCTTCCTGGCTGGGAAGAGCACTGTGGGATAAACCCTGAGCCCTCTAAGCACCCTGGCCTTCTTCCAGCAGCACTGCTGTGCTGACAGCTGCTGCTTTGGGGGCTTGGCTCCCACCAGTACACAGACTGGAGCTGCAGTGGGTTAATACTGGGCACCTTCTCCTCAGAAGAGAGAGGGAGCAGAAGAACCTGATGCATCAGATGCTCAGGATGAAACTGTTCTGAATATTAGCAGAGATGCCCAAGCTGGTTCAACCCCCTGATAATGCTGCACCAGTGATGCCAGACTTGCCAATAGGGGAGAGTTCCCTCCAGGAAGCCTAGAAATGAATCCTGTGCAAGACTGCTTTGATCTAGGGATGCTGTGCCACGAGGGTTTGGAACCTCCATTCCCCCTGCACTGCTCCTGCTTGCTGTAGCACTCCTTTGCAGCTCAGAGGGTGAGGTTTGTGCCCAGCTGTGGTCACGGGTTGCTGCTCAAGGGAGCTTTTGTTTGCCACTGACAAGCCATCAAAGACCTAATTGTTCAGCATATTTGCTTAGAATGTCTCACTGCAGCAGCACTGTTGCATAATTCTTGACACTAGGCCTGAGCACTGTACCAAGCAGGAGCAGATACAAGACAAAATAGGCTGTTAATGCATGTGCTGGTAAGAAAAACTGATTATCTAGGCTACCTCTTTTTTTTTTTTCCCTCCCTAAAACCAGATCAGGAGCAATTCCAATCGAGCACCCCAGTGCCTGCTCCTGTAGCAAGTCCAGTTGCCAGTGGTATTTCACATTTTGCCACATCTGGAGATGGTCAGAACCTTGCTAACCTGGTTTGGGAAGCCTGGGGCACCTGCCAAGAGTCCATTAATCTCTGCCTTCCCTTTGCACAGCTCAGGCCTGTGAGCTGGAGAAGCTCCACCTGGATGAGAAGATGTTTCGCTGGCACCACAACGAGGACCAGATGGCCGTGGAGAAATTATCTGATGGCATCAGGAAGTTTGCTGCAGATGCAGAGAAGCTGGAGAGGATGCTGAAGGTAGATGTTTTCTCCCACTGCCCCCCTCTGAGTCCTGCAGCTGCTGGTGGGGTGGCTGTGAGCAAGACTGCTCGGGTGCTGGAGCTGGCAGCTTGCAGGGAGCTCAGGAAACCCAGCTGCATCCGAAGGAATCCGTGGCAGATGTGGCCACCCCTGCTCCCTGAACCCCAGGGCAGTGTTTGGACTGGCAGCTGATCAGGATGGTACCACTGGCAGAGTGAGAAGTCCCTTCAGTCCAAACTGTCAGCAGTGCCAGGAGACATAAGTGATCTTCAGAGTGGCAGCTGGAAGCCAATCCTTGTCCTTGGCTCTTGGAGGCACCAAGGGCAGAGGTGCTGAGCACAGCCAGGCCAGAGCAGGTCTCCTGCCAGTTCATGGAGAGGCTTTTCCATGGGATCAAGCTGTGGGGGAAAAAAAATACACACCAAGCACACCTGATCCAGGCCCCTGTTGGGTGACAGCTCCAGAGCAGCTCCAGACTCCTACTCAGCTGCTCTCTGTTTACTCCTCTCTTTCCAGGAGCGAATGTTCAGTGCTGAAAATGGGAAGTAGAAAATTCCAGGTCTTCCCAGAGTGGCCAAGGCTGGAGAAGTGGATCACTGGAGCTCAAAGAGATGTACAAATGTCTTCCCTGTAAAAGCCTCCTGCTCTGTATGGATAGGTTTCTGTATCATGCTTTTTCTATGGATTTGCAAAGGGACAAGGAGAATTTCCATGGCTTTGGTGGCATTTTTTTGGTCAATACAGGCAGATTAACACAGGCTCCCCTTGTGACGTGGTCATTGTGCTGCTGCAGGAGACACCTGACACAGTCTTTTCACCTTCCAAGGTTTTTTTGTATTAAAATTCCTAAGCCTACATTCCTAACACCTTGAAGAAGTGGTTTTGTTTTTCGTGCTGTTTTGCTGTTGCTAAAGAGAAGGCAAAGGTTTCAAAACCTGAAGGTTTCAAAAGCCCTCCTTGGTACAAAACCCACAGGTACCCTCACGAGACACATACACACATATATAAAAATATATATTTAAATATATATATATAATATATCCATACACTAAACCAAGCAGGCTCCTATCCCTGCAGCAGAGGTGCTGGCAGCAGTAACTCTCTAGCTGGCAAACTGGTGGATAACCTCAGAATTAGCATTTCCAGGTTTAGTAAGAGGAAAAAGCTGCATCATAAACAAGATGTCTGTCAATTAACCAGTTTTGTTTTAAAACTTGCCTAAAGAACCCAGAGAAAGGCAGCAGCAAGAACTGCCTGAAGCTGAAAACACCACCACGACTAGAGCAGAAGCTACAAGTACCTTGATGGGATTTACTGAAGGCTACTCTTCCAAAATGAACTAAATCTCTCAAGCCATTCATCAATAACTTGACCATCTAACATGTGGACACAGCTCAAGATGATCTGTGAGAGCTCTGTATGTTGTCTTTACCAGTTTTCTTTACACAGCCATCACAGAATTGCTGCCAACCCCACCCCATGATTGACAGGGGGTGTGTTTGGGTTATTTTCATATATATATATATATATATAATTTTTAAGTTCTATCACCCCCTTAAGCTGCTGCCTTTGAGAAGGAGGAAGAGCTGTGGCAGCCTTTTTGACCTCAGGCAGCACTTGCCAATGACAGGGCTTGCTTTCTGTGAGGTTGGGCTGCCTGTGATTAAATTTCAGGCTGTATTTCATGAAGATTAATTAAATATCTATTAGTTTATGTAGGTCAAGTTCCACCAAGAGTACACAAGAGGTTCCTGTTTACATGTAGGCACAATTAACTGTTTCCTGGGAGAGCTGCCTGAACTCAACCTCTTAAAACCAAACTTCCACACACACTCTGTGTCCAGCTTGGATGAGACAAGAAGCCAAGGGGACAACTGGTCACTGGCAGTGTGACTGTGCCCAGGCCAGTGCCACAGCAGCCTGGGGACTGTTGTTTCAGCCACACATGCAGCTCTGAGTAGGTCTGGCAGGGCTGGTAGTGCCCATCTACCCCCAGGGGGACTGACCCAGACCCCTCCCAGTGCAGAGGGAGGGATCTTTTCCCCTTCCCTGCAAAGCTCAGGCTGGCATTGGCAGCTTTCAGGGATCTCCAGCCAGACCAAAACCCCTCCCCACAGCCACGAGCCTCTGTAATCCAGTGAGCTGTGCACATCAAACAGATCAGTGAGGAACAGCTCAACTGTTTCCCACCTTCTGGGGCTGTGGCAGCAGCAAACACAAAGCTGAGACCTGTGTGGCTGTTGCTGCTCTCCCTGAAAAAGCATCTTCCTTCCTCACACCCCCTGACTGCTGAGGGCTCTGGGCTGTAGCTTCCCCTGCTGGGGGACTCTCAGCCTCCTGCCACGACTTGTCCTACAGCAGCACAGCACACAGCACCCAAGATGAATAATGCAGAGAGCTCCACTTATTCTTTTTTAAAGGTTTAAACTGCAGAAGCTCCAGGAAATGACTCTATTTGACCATTTACATCCATTTGTGGAACATCAGCATGACTAACAGCTGGTAGCTGCAGATGGTGACAAGGACTGAGCTCAAGCACCCTGGAAAGGACCCCTTAGAAGAGGGACAAAAGCTTTTAAGTGTTGCTCTCATCAGGAAAGCTGAGTCTGCCCAACCTGTCTGACACCTTCCCTGCATCCAGAGGCTCTGAGCTACCTCCTCAAGCTGCAGGAGAGGAACAGCAGCACACAGGACTGTGGATCAAAGCCCAGGCTGCTGAGGAGCTGCCTTCCCATGTCATTCTCCCTTGCCCTGGAAACATTAGGGCACCCAAACTAGAGAGAAGAGCTGTCATTATTGTTCCAGACAAAACTTCCATCGAATTAAAATGTACCAAGCATCCAAACTGAGATCACACCCACTCCAACTTGCAGCTTGGAAGTGTTTTGGGGGTGTTTTGAGCACCTCTCTTCAAAATAGCAGCCAGTAAAGGTTCCTACCACTTAAAGCTGTTCTCCTCCCTGCAGGACCCAACTACCCAGCTTTAGTGGTGAGAGGTGCCCAGACAAGATGTGTAGCTCCCTACACAAGAGAAATCAGTAGCTGGATGCCACCAGGATCAGGCAGATCTCTACAGAAATAATCCTGGCTGAAAACATCCCTGGGAGCAAAGTGCTCCAGAGCACAACACTGCAACAGTCAGGATTTGTGAGGGATGAAAACCACTAGAATCTGAGGCTTTTCAATTTGTTGGAGAAGCAGTTTCTGGCTTTGGGACAAAAAGGACCTGTCATGTGGGTGAGACACCAGAATCCTCTATCAACAGCTGACCACAAAGGCAGGGAACACCAAGCAAAGAGTTTGCAAGCACTGCCAAAAGCTGCTCCTCCCTGCAGCCTGGGACACTCCAGGCAGGTAGAGAGAAGCCACCACCCTGCAGAGGATTGCTGGGGTGATGTTTGAGCTTGAGACAGGCAAAAGACATTCCTGGCCCAATTATTATGCTCAATTTCAAGCCACATCTGCTGCTCACAAAGAATTTCACCTTACAGTTGGTTGTTACATTAACTGCCTACATTTTTTCCTCCTTTGTCCATGAATTCCAGCAAGACACACTCACAAAGCAGTTGCCAGAGAGAAATATTTCAAGCATCTGAAAGAGAACAAAGCCCACAACACAAAGGGGAACAGAGCAGCAGTTAGAAGACCATTTATAAACAGCTGAGCAAACTGTTTAAACAGATTCCATGATGGGAGCAGCCAAGGAAGAAAACAAGGACACATTATGGCACCAGCACCTCCCCAGTTTGCTGCCTTCAAACAACTGCTTCTGCTTTATTCAGCCTTTTCCATCCTGCTCCAGGTACATCCAAGTGTCCCAGACACACTGAGCCCAGAGAGTAACTCTGAACCCATCTGAAGGGGTTTCAGTGAAGCTCTAGGGGGAGGGTTTGACATGGGAACCCAGCCCCAGCTGGCTCAGAGTCCCAAGCCCTCTCTGGGGCAGTTCCTACATCAGCTACAGGGCTTCAGCAACTCACAGCACCAATGTTTTTGAACAAGACACAGTCCCCACATCTGTAAATTCAGGGTGGAGAGAGCAATGGGGGGGAAAAAAAAAAGCAACAAAAGCCCAGCATGGTTCCATAATTGCATCTGAAGTGGGATCACTTCAAAGCTTCCTCATTCATCCACTCTGTATATGCAAAACCTGACACTCCCACTGTCCCAATCAGTTCAGAGTCCAGGACTGAAGTGCAGAGAGGAGCTTTATCCAGTTACCAGCCAGGGAAATCTCAGCCTGCTGGCTCTTCATCCATCCTACTTGCCAAGAGACCTGCTCCTTCACTTCCTGCTGAATGAAACACAAACATGACACAACCTGTTAGCCCACAGCCAGGAAAGCACTTGAGACATTCACCTGAACAAAAGATTTCTGTGGCTTCGTGGTTCTTCTATCTGAAGAGATGAAAACAGCCAAAACACTGCCAAAGAAATCAAACCCAGTCATTCCCAGACCCCTGAAGCAGAGCTGGCTAAGCACTCACTTAAGGCACAAAGAATGGCACACAAGAGATTTTTCTCAGTCAGTGAGACCTGTTCTGCACCTCCCATCACCAGCCCTGACAGCTCTGCATTTCCCAGCCTGCCTTAGGGATTCTGAACAATCACACATGGTTTTTACCAAAAGACTGAACAGTTAGAGGGGGAAAAGAACCCTGTTGGTGAATAATATTCCTGTAGCTAAGAGATGCCCAGCATTGCCTGCTCCTAGTGCTCATCTCTCACCTGACATTGCAGAGGAGGAGGAGATTCTGGACTGCAGGGACAGTGGAATTCTCATTCTGCCCTGTCACCAGGTGCCTGTCCAGCACCACATGAACAGCATCTGGGGTGCTGGCTGAACACAGGAGAAAAAGCAGCAAGTGTTAGTGGAGTGGATGTGTCAGTGCCAGTGGCACAGCTCT
Organism: Corythornis vintsioides; assembly: GCA_025447755.1. Classification (NCBI taxonomy): domain Eukaryota; kingdom Metazoa; phylum Chordata; class Aves; order Coraciiformes; family Alcedinidae; genus Corythornis; species Corythornis vintsioides. Next base: position 29,600 of record JAOEGS010012229.1, on the reverse strand, counting down.
GACAGCTGGATTGTCTCAGTTCTGTCTGGGTGACTGAAGCTGACCCCTAAATCTAGCTCAAGCCCCAGTTCTGAAACAGCTTCACTGCAAAGTCCTTCTCTCACAGGCTACCAGGACTGGCCTCTTCATTCAATTAACTTCAGATGGTTAAAGTGCACATATTGAGATCTTCCTAACACTTCCAAACATCTATTTTAAGTTGTCATTGCCCTGCAGTACAATAAAACTCATGTAATCACCACAAGCCTGCAGGAAGATACTTCTTTTCTGGCCAAAGTGTTGATATTCCCCAGCCATTTCCAGTATTTTTAAGGCACCTTAAATTATTTTGTCAGTCATGAACAAATTCTATCTCCTCCCTCTCCCATCTAAACACAGGGTAAAAAAAATGCCTTCAGAGCCCACGTGCTCTTCCTCCTCCTCTCCCTCCACACCTCTGCACCCAGGCAGCACCGACAGCAGCTCCTGAACTGGCCACACACACACAAGGTGGCAGCAGCAACTCGTCTGAAAAGCCATTAAGGTGCCATCTGAAAACAGACCCAGGCTGAGAGCAGCAAGGAGGGAAGAGGATTAAGCAAAGAATACACAGCAGTGTGGCACAACTGGGGCACTTCTGCTCCCTGGGAGGCACAAGTGACATCAGGGATCTAGTTCTGTCTCCCACCCATGGCAGAGACTCTCATCCAGCCACCTCAGATGGTAGCAGCTCAGCAGGTGGCACCAGACTGTGAAATAACCAATGATTTCAATACCACAGGCAGCTCCTGGTGCTCTTGGAGGAGAGATTCTGAACTGACCTAACAGAAGAGAGTGAACAGCAGCTGCAGCTGAAGAGCAGGGTCCTTTCCAGATCATGATTTAATTCTCCCTTAATTCATGGGACTGGGAGAATGCAGCAGGTAAAGGAAAATGAGATTTTTCCCAGGGAAAAAAAAAAAGTGACATTTCTGTGCTCTGCCATTTAATTTCTCACAGAACCAAACTTCAAGTTTTGCAGTTCAAAGTTAAACTTGTCCATTATAATAATAATAATAATAATAATAATAATGATGAAATTACTGGTACAAGACAAGGCAATACTACAAAAGCAGACCCAGCTACAAGTGAAACACTTGATGTTCAAAGACAACTAATTGGAGTAACCCAAACCATCCAGTTTAATACCTCCAGCTTTGCTGGAATAGGAGCCAATCCCAAACCCCAGAACTTACCCCCATGCCCTGACACAGCAGCTTCTAATCCCCTGCTTCCAATCCCCCAAATGGGAGTGCAAGGTAAGAAATCCTGTCATTTCAGCTGGGAGAAGCTGGCACACAAACACTGATTCCCACAAAACATGAGGTCCCAGGCAACAAGAGTGACTTACCACTGAAGGTAGCTCCAGCATCTTTCACAAAGTCTTCCACAATAATGGCCAAGCTGGCAAAATTGGGCTGCCTCACTAGTTCATACACAGAGGGCTGGAAAAAAAGAGGAAAATAAATTAATCTCTTTTGGCTTTTATTCCAAAAAGCCAAGCAAAACCAACACACACTTCCCCCTGCAGCTTATTTTTCTGTTCTCCCCACCATTCTCCCAGATATATACAGGGAATAAAACAAATGAGGCTTCAAACCAAGTGGCCACAAGCAGCTGCTGTGGGTTTTCTGCAGGGAGAAAAGGGAAAATTCTTCCAGGCAGAGGAAGAACACCACCAAGGAGCTTCTGCAATTCCATGGGACACTGAGCAGGGAAAACACAGCTCCAGAAAGTGTTAAAGAAACTGGATATTTTGAGGAGGCCAAAGAACAGAATAAGTAAGGGAAATAGCTTAAATGAAGGGAAAAATTAGGATTACTCAGTTCAGCTCCTATATACACAGGAGGAAATGGAATTTTGAGTTTCCATAGCAACTCCACCTAGGCCACATCATGCCTTACTGAAGGGATTTCATCATGGATTGCAATGCCAAACACAAGCACATTCAGGATATTGGCAGCTTTGAGTCCCAGCAGCTTAATTTCTTAACTTGGCATGGGAATTTTCAACCCTGGGATTTGTCAGACAGGAGTCTGCATCATCTTGGCACATGGGAACAGTCTGAGAGGTCAGGAGTGTGACAGTACTTTAAAGAAAACAACAGTATCTGGCTACTTTTGGTGTCAGTTTGTGCCAAAAGCCTTTGTTCCTGCAAATTCCTCTGGCTTTTAGAGGTGAAAAAGCACCTTGAGAACTAGAACTCACCTCCAGCATTTAGGAAACAAGAGAGTCATCTTTAAAAGCCCTCAACTATGAATCCAAAGAGCTGCTGGGGTCATTTCCAGCTTTTTTTAAATTCAGTTTACTACTGGAAAAATCAGAAGGAACACACTCTCCACACAACAGCCCAAGCAAGACAATCCCTTCATGCTCTCAGTGCCAGGTCCCCTTGCTAGTGACAACTCTCCATGTCTTCCACATCAACCAGAGGCCCCAAACTGATGATTTATACTCACAGGGTAAGACCAGAAACACCAGCACCTGAAATCACAGATTCCCACCCAGCAAGAAGGCCCCCAAGCAACAGAATTCAGCTGGAAGCTCAACCTACCCCTGTGAGGCTGTAGCCCTGAAACACCCAGGATTTCTCCTCGTTGGTGGCACAACACAAAGCTGCAACCCCGTGTCCAACTGCACAGATGGGCTCTGGAGGGAAAAACAAAGCAGCTCTGAGCATCTTCAGAGGCAAAGCACAGCTGAGTGGTCCTCAGACTCTTCATGGTACAGCCAGAACCACACTGGGCTGTTTGTTCTGTCTCAGGCTAGAAGGTTTTTCCTCCTGCACTGCAATCAAAATTGCCCCAAACTTGTCAAGAATTATTAATTAACTCCAGAGAGAGCATCCAAGTGAATAAACACTCAACTGGTCAACAAGGAGGTGCCTTCCACATTTCTCTCTGAACCTGCAATCCCACTGCCCTGGAGAGGGAAATTTCTGTGCCACTGCACAGCAGAGACCCTGAAAAAAAATTATTGGCACTGAAAAGCTGCCAATAATTTCCATATATTTACCTAAAGAGGCTACTTTGCAACGGAAAATGCATTTTTCTAGAGCAGCTCCTCACCTACATGAGTATTTTTAAGCCAGCACTAGTGTTTTATCCACCACAACTCCTCCTGGTGTGCACCTACTGTTCTCAGTGCTGAAGTGCTGCAGGATCTTGGCCAGGTAGCCACTGTTGGCCAGGTCAGTCACAGCCCCAGGGCAGTCTGGAATCAGCAAGGCATGGTAGCGAGCTCCTAGAACAGGAAAGCAGTTGGAGAGCAGGGCACACACAAGGCCTGACCACAGAGCCACTCATAGCTGAGGAAAAAAAGCAAGAGAATGCAACTGAAGTCAGTCAGAAGCTGTAGATATTGGGGGAAAAAAAATGAAAAAGTAATGAAGAAAATAAAGAAACTGGGAAAAAACACCTGAAAAAAAATGAAGAAACTGGAAAAAAACCTGAAGAAACAACAAAAAAAAGAAACTAAAAAAGAAAAAAAAAAAAGAAAAAACAACTAGAAACTGGAAAAAGAAACCTGAAGAAACTGAAAAAAAAAAAAAAACAAACCAAACTGAAACAACTAAAGGAACTGGGGAAAAAAAACCTGAAGAAAATGAAGAAAATGAAAAGAAAACCTGAGGAAAATAAAGAAACTGGGAAAAAAAACCCAAAACTGGAAAAAAACCTGAATAAAGAAACTAGATAAAAAACTAAGGAAGCCAACAGGAGAAAAACTAAATTAAATAAACTAACAGCTGTAAGTGGAGTAAAGCAAAAGGCCCCTTTTAGCACAAAGAAAATCAATTTTTAATGAGTGATTCTTACCCAGGCAAAGCTTTAGCTTGTGAAATCTGCCAGCTTCTTGAGCAAAAGATTAAAAATCAACATTAAATGTGTGTATATACACAAGAAAGATAAAATATGGAGTGTGTGTGTGTGGATATATGTGAAAATCACCAGTGGCAGGTAAATAAACCCTCCACAAAACCCCAGCAGCTGCACCACCAAGGCTTCTGGCACCCAAGCTGTGTGCCACCTAACCCTGGAGGGCAGCAGCTGGCTCCTGGAGGGGCTGCCCAGCCCAGCCCAGCCCAGCCCAGCCCAGCCCAGCCCAGCCTCACCATCGATGGACTCCAGCTTGGCCGGGCTGGAGTAGGACTTCATGCGGAAATCCTGGATCCAGCGCGCGGTGCCCTCGCTCATCCCGCCGAAATCCAGCGGCTTTCCCTGCGGAGACACGGCCCTGAGGCTCTGCTCGGCACCCCTGCAGCTCCTCGAGCAGCACCACGGGGATTTTGAGATGCTTCAGCTCTCAAATACCCGATTTTTCCATATTTTTTTTTTCACCCTAAAGATGCTTTTCTAATAGTTTAAAAAATCTAATTAAAATCTCTTTACCCAAAGCTACCTCTGCCCAGTGTCTGGTACCCACAAAGTCTCCACCCAACAGGTCACCTGCACTCACTGCACTTGTAAAGGAAACAATTATGTTTTTAATTAATTAAACCCCCACACCTTTAATCCATCCCACCCAACACCAACAGGTCACCTGCACTCACTGCACTCGTAAAGGAAACAGAATTATGGGGTTCTTTTGGGGTGACTTTTGGGATGATGCTGCTCTGGCAGGGGGGTTGGACTAGATGATCTTCTAGGTCCCTTCCAACCCCTAACATCCTGTGACTTTTAATTAATAAAACCCCACACCCTTAACCTGTAAAGCGAATAAACACCAAAAACAAAAATTAGCTTCACTAATTCTCTCTTAATTGTGGAGTTATGACTGATTTCAGACTGAAATCCCAGCCACTACCCATTTCTCCTTACCCCAGGAGTAGCAACCTGCAGATTAAAAGCAGAGCTGGTCAATGTGAAGCAGTGGAGGAAGGACTGGGCTGACACACCTGCAAAACAGAATCCCACAACTTCAGGAAGAAAAAAACCCAACTACATTTCAATTGTGTGCCCACACCCCTTTACCCAGCACAGCACACAGCTCAGGAGCTAAAAAGCTCTCAGAGGGTTGTTTTCAGCTGTCAGGAATGCACAGCCCTCAGCAGGGACACACTGGGGAGGTGAATGAAGGGATCCTGTTTGCCCAGCTGGGAGGGTTACAGGGTGGGCAGAGGGGATTTGGCTTCCTCCACTCAGCATGCTGAGGAGGTATCAGCAGCACAGGCATGCAGGGGGGCACAGGAGGGGCACAAGAGGAGGGGGGGCACAGGAGGGGTCTCTGCTGGAAAGCAGCACATCTGAGCAGAGCAGAGGGGCAGGAGCAGCCTGGAGCACCCCCCTGCAGGGCAAGGCTGAGGGAGGGTCCCTGCCTCTCTGCTCTGCCCCAGTGAGGACACCTCTGGAGTACTGGGACCAGTGCTGGGCTCCCCAGTTGAGGAGACACCAGGAGCTGCTGGAGAGAGCCCATTGGAGGCTGGGAAGATGCTGAGGGGCTGGAGCATCTCTGTGCCCAGCACAGGCTGAGAGCCCTGGGGCTGTTCAGCTGGAGCAGAGCAGCCTGAGAGGGGAGCTGAGCAATGCTGAGCAAGAGCTCAAGGGTGGGCAGCAAGAGGGTGGTGCCAGACTCTGGGCAGTGGTGCCAGGGCCAGGCCAAGGGGCACCAACTGGCACCCAGGAGGTTCCATCTGAGAAGGAGGAGAAAGTTCTTTGGTGTTCGGGTGCCAGAGCACCCCGGGGCCCAGGCCCCGCAGGCCGGGAGCGTCCCCAGGGCGCAGCCGCAGGACCGGGGGGCGGTGCCGGGTTGGGGGGAGGAGGTGCCGGGTGCGGAGCGTGGGGGGACCCCGCAGCCAGGAGAAGCCGATCCTGGCGGGATACCCGGTCCCACCCCTCCCTGAGCCCCCAGAGCATCTCACCGGCGATGGCAGCGCTGGCCACGATGAGGCAGGAGGGTTTGCCGAGCCGCTCCGACATGCTGGGGCTTGGTCGGGTCGCTTCATGCGGCTGTTCCGCGCAGCCGCAGTGCGGGATGGGCGGGGATAGGGGTGGTGAGGGAGCTGTGGGGGCTTTTAACCCCGCTGGGGCATCATGAGGGTCACCTGGATCCAGCACCCACCCCTTGCCACCCTGCAGCGACCAGCAGGGCTCGTTCCCCCTTTGCAACCATCTTCAGTGGCTGTGCTACCACACCATCCCTCATCAAGGTCGATATTGGGGTTTGATTTAAATAAAATTCTGATTTTTCTTAGTCTTTTCCTTCCTCTAGTGGGTATCGATACCCAGGAGGAGTGCAAACACCGCAGGGTTGTGGCAGGGACCACCCATCGCAGAGAAAGGGAGGTGGGTGACACCACATCATGGAAAAGCAGGTTTAAAATTAACTTTTTCTGCTCATTCCCAACGCCCAGAGGCCACAGCCAGCTGCAGTGCTGGGCGTCAGACCACGCATTCAAACACCAGAAGCCTTCCCACGGAGCCCGGAACACCAAGAACTGTGGTATATTGTGCTGGAGATGTGTTCCTGGCACATAGGATGTGGAGTTAATTCCTTAGATAAGCCCAATCCATTTTTAAGTTACTGGCTTGAGCTGATACTGGCTTAAGATGCTTTTGTTTTCATTTATCTCTCAGGTTTTGGTCTCAATAACTCTCCCCCTCTGGGTGATGAGCTCAGGAGGGATGGGTGCATGTTCTGCTCTTCTGCATCCCTGGAAAATCCACAGCTAACTGTGTCACAGGGGATGGGATGAGACCCACGGGCACCTGCCAGTGGTCTGCTGCAAAAAATGATGGGTGAAAACCAAGAAGAACGGGGTCATTTCCCAGAGCCACAGAATGAGCATCAGAATCACTAAATATAAATCCAAACCTTTCTGCTGAGGAGCAACTTCTTCCCCTCCAGGGTTGTCCCAGGCTGCCCAGGGCAGGGGGGGGATGATCCCTGGAAGGGTTTTCAAGGCCCCCACGGAGCTGAGGGCCAGGGCTCAGTGATGCCCTGGTAGTGCTGGGGGAGCTGGTGGAATCCAAGAGCTCCCAAGGCTCTGCCAACCCCCCCCCCACACTCTGTGATGCTTAAGTGGGAATGAAATAATTGCCCTTTGCCTGCTCACCTTGGGCAGGCTGGAGTTTTTTGGGGCAGGGAGAGCCTGTTCTTACAGCTCTCCCTGGGATCACTGATCCCAACAAACAAGAGCAAGGAGGGAACTGTTTTCACTCACACCCCCAGCCCCAGTGATGCTCACGGGAGGAATTATACACTATAGCTACGTGTGCATATTTAGCTCCAGATATAGTTTATTTCTCACAATCCTGGTAAGAGTTACAGGTGTATTGGGAATCATTTACAGTTTCACAGCACATGGAGTGGCCATACAGCTTCTGATGTGAGTAACATACAGTGTGTAGAGAGCACACGTTTCCAACCCATCCACCCACCACTCACACAATGGGTTTTCAAAGCTAATACTAGATTCAGCTACGTAGAAAGCCTGGAAAAATGGCAGGGTACAGCGTTGGGTGTCTTACAACACTGTCAGTCACAATGGGACAAGCTAAACTACTTTAATTTTCAATCTAGTATTTCTAGTCTACCTGCATTATTGCATTTATACGCTTTTTTTTTGTTTAAGTCAAAGTAAATAGAATACTATATGGGAAAGGAAAAAAATTCTTGACTATTTTAGGATTTGAGCTGCAGCCCATACAAAGTGTCCATAGAAGCATAGACAAGGTTATAAATTCAACAAGGTAGAAATTCGCTGTATTGTGTGTAGGTAGGTGTCCATTTCCCTCCGGAAATGTGTCTAGCAGCATAGTATTTCTGAAAGCAAAAATAAAACAAACCAAAAAAACCCCAAACAAACCAAACCCCCCCTAAAAAAACCCCAAACCTGTATGTCAAACACAGGTAAATACGTGTAAGTGACGAGCAGGTCTGGTCCTATGGGGAAGAAATCAAAGTGTTGCTCTGAAAATTACTGTTGTTTGGAAAAAAAAACAAACATTCAGGGGCTGATTCAAACGCCACTGATGGTGTTGGAAAGATGCCTGTGGATTCTGAGATCTCAGCAGGAGCTTCCCACCCAAATCCTGAGGGCTTTAGATCAGTCCCTGGGAAAGTAACAGAACCCGAGCTAAACAAAAGAAATAAAAATTAAGAAAAAAAAAAAATCCCCTGTAATCTGACCTTTGAGTTCCCTTTCTACACTTTTAGTTTGGAAATAACCTGCACCTACCACTGGAAGAGTTGGTTTTCACTGGGGAGCTGAGATTGCACCTGATAAAGATTTCAATTGGAATGATGCTAGTAAGTGACTCAGGGTGGGGGGGGGGAAAGGCACCAGGCTAAAGAGGGGCTGCTCAGAACTTAGTGAAGCCAAATTCTGCATTTCTTGGTTTATTTGTGGTGTTGTGTTGGGTTGTTGGGGTCTTTTTTTTAACGTGACAAAATTGTATGGCACCCTTGTTCTGGTCAGATCACCCCAGGAACCTGAGTGCTGGAAGCAGCCGTGGCACAGCCAGGACTTCACTGCTGGGGGGATGGTTCAAGATTCTTCTCTGCCTGATGAGGGTCTTGGTGCTGCAACATCCCTGTGCACAGATGGAAAGAACCTGGAGTGCCTGCTGGGGCTTGGCATCACAGAACTGACAAAACAATGGAACTGCCTCTGAGTTTCAAGCTGGGAGCAATGGGAAGAGAAGCAGGAGCAAGAGTAGTTGATCCAAATCCTCTAGAACCCAACCTGTGTTTTGCCACCAGAAAAAGATTCTTTCATTTGAAGAGCAGAGCACAAGAGCCCAGGGGCCACGTGTTGGAGCAGCTGGGCAGAGCCACGGGCAGCACCACAGCACAGGGCAGAGCCAGACCCTTTGGAAAGCTGCTGGCCTTGGATATTGACTCACTGACACAGGCAACGAGTGGGAATCTTCGTGGCCTGATCCTGCATTCCTCTGTCAGATGGTAACCCCTGAGCAGCCCATTCCAACAGCCAGATCCTGGTGGTTCTCCACGTTCTCAGCCCCACAGCCAACAGCTGAGGGAGAGCAGCAGTGTGACACCATGTGAGAGCTGCTTCTCCAGGGCCAGCAGAAACACAGGGGGTTGACTCAGCCCAGAGCCAGCTCTGGAGAGCTTGAGACCCTCTCTCCTGAGCAAAGCTGGTGGCCACGCAGTGACAATGACATGGAAGAGCAAGGACAAGAGAAGGACCTTCCAGCTCTGGCTTCTGTGGCAGACAAGAGCACTCAGCACCTTGCAGACTCAGACCCTGAAGTCTTAGTGACTGGAGCAGATGAAAAGTTGGGTAGGTTCCCAGCCGTGCCACCCAGCCCCTGGCGGAACAGCACCCCTATTTTTGGGTGGGTTTCTGCCCAGCTGTGGAGAGGCCACATCTGCCAAGCTGCCTGGGAAGAAAGTAGGGAAAGGGAAGAGAATGCAGCACAGAAGCTGAAGAAAGAAGCAGCAAAGGACAAGCAATGGATCAGGTCTCCAGAAACCAATGGAGCCACGTGGTGTGCTGAGGATCTGGCCTGAGCAGCCAGCCTAAGGCATTCCAAAGGAAAGCAGGTCACAGAGCTGGACTGATGATCTACAAAAGAAGAGGAAAAAGTCACAATAAAACTCCTTTGCTCAACAGATTACACTCCCCAGGGCCAGTGGGAAGGTGGGGTGAGCTGAGCTAACCACAGCAAGATAAAAGACTGAGAAAAATGGTGGTGGGCAGACCCAGCCAAGCCCAGCTGGATGGCACCTGAGGCATGTGCCAAGCTAATATCTCAGTTACCTTACAGTACCCTCAGTAGGACCTTGTGTCAGCATCTGGGCTGCTGAATTCAAGACACTCCAGTTCAAGGAGATCAGCCTTCTGTACAGTTACCTTCAGTTTGATGAACCTGGATTAAGGACCCTCTAATTTTTGCCACTTATTCACCATGACAGCTGAGAGATCTTACTCTGTGCTCTTTGCCCTTAATGCCACTTAAAAAATAACTTGCCATGAATGATTAAGTGCTGCTTCAAATAGATGAGCTTCAGGAGAGAACTGATCTCTGCTGAACGAGGCCAGGAGAGGTTTTAAGAGGAACAAGAGACCAAAACCAGTCACAGCAGAAGTTTTGGGCTGAAAACAGAGCAACAAAATTAAATGCACAGTGCCAGGCAGATGCTGGTTGTGTTGCCCTCTCCTGGCTCCTTCATATCCCAGAAACCTCCTGCACAGGCTTCACTGCTTTCCATGGTGGAGCTGTCAAGAGAGCACCAGACCTCAAATGCACAAGAAGCCCAGGGCAGATTTTCACAAGCAGCAGCAGATTTTCCCCTGAAAGACTACAGGGCCAAATACTGTCATCTAACTGGGAATATATATATATATGGGTACACCAGTATGGGAGTATACTGGTGTAAATAACTGGGAATGACCCAGTTCCAGCCTCCTGCACTGACAGCATCACTGACCTCCTGAGGGGAGCTTCTCCAGGCTCTGGTGAAGGGATTGAGACCAGAGAGCCCTTCAGAACACCCGGACCACAAACCTGCAACCTCCCTAAACCACACAGAGTTGGTGGTAGAAAACTTCAGGTCTTTTTCCTTGCCTCACTAACCCCTTCAGCATGGAACAGAGGCATCAAGAAGTCATTTGGACAAGGCAGTTAGCAAAGGTTAGTTTGAATGGTGTCAGAGTTGGCCATTTTTGCTGCTGTCCAAGAAAATAGACACTAGAAATGGATATTGGATTGAAAAGTTAACCTGCCCTTGCCAAAACTGCTAAGATAATGAAATAAATCATGCTCCTTTCCTCTGCACTGCTTCTTGTGCCCTCTCAGAGGGCACTGACTCGAAGCTTTCCATAGAGCTGCTTGATTCCAAGGATTTCATTTTTCCATGGCCTTCCATTTTTGATGTGTTTCTTGATGAATCATTTTTCTCTCAAAAACTTCAGGACTCATTTGCACCCAAGTCTAAGAATACTTAGGATGTCGATTTCTAATCCCCCTGGTGGCGTTTGCAGGAAAAGAAGGGAAATGTTTAAGGCCAAAATCACCTCTCACAACTGAGGGATTGTTTTAGTTACAGTCGTTATTTACCCACAAACACTAAGGTAGGTCCAAGCAGAGCTGTGAGCACATGCCCTGGGTTAACCCTGTCCTAGCCAGACCCAGGCCAGCCTTGGTTAACACCAGAGAAGACTTTCCTCACGTTCAGCAGAAGAAATGGTTCTGTCAGTTTCAAAACCAAACCACACTACAGAGATTTTCTATTTTACAATGCCCTGAAATCCTATCCCTGGTGCCATGAGATCTCCTTAGGTTTGGTGACCTCAACCCCTAAACTTTGATTCATTGGAGGCACAAAACCTGTTTGTAATTTATCACCAAGCAACTGGTGCCTTAAGCATGAGCCTGGAAGGTGAACAGCTCCTGCAAGAGCACGTCCTTACCCTCCTGAAAACACTGCTGTCTTATCCTTTGGCTTCCACACTTGTTGGCATCCTACTGCAGAACTGTTTGGGATAACAGGGCTTATATCCACAGCGTCCAAAAACCAGCAGAAAGAGGAAGCAGAAGTGAAATCCAGCTCATCTTTCCTAAAGCCAGGAGCAGACCAAAAAAACCCTTCTACTGCTGTCCGAGAGGTGGTAACTACAGCTTTGTGTTCAACTAAAACTGAAGGCTCTTTAAAAATCAGACTGAGGTCGGGTGTGGTAACTGAATTCTCATTTTAGTGACCAACCACAGCAGCTGGAAGCCAGGTTTGCAAATTTAGAATTGATAAAGACTTTACCAAAAGAGTAAACTAGCAATCTAGATCTCTTCACAAAGCCCAAGCACCGACTCGGCTTCGTCTGAAGCATCAGTTCATTCTCTCCATGGAGATAGCACTGGGGGGACTTCGTACCACAAACACCACACAAAAGAATGACATCAAGCAAGTCACAGCGTGTGCTCAGCACGAGGAAAAGACAACTATTTATTCAGCACAGCGAGGTCAGCCACTCACACCCTTCTGCTTCCACAGCTTTGGTTTCAAGCTCGCTTCGATTCTGAGAGGAGGGGGGGTTTGCTCTCCTCAGCCTGCTTCTCACTGGACTTTTGTTGGGTTGGTTTTTCTGCTTTCTCAGGATGAAAGCACTGCACAGCCTGGCACGTTAAGGCAGAGCAGGAGGGGTTTGCCAAGAGGATGCTGTTTGCAAGTCAGGACTGAAGCTGCGTGCTTAGGAGCTGGGGTGGCATCTATGCTCGAGCTGCCTGACTCCACTCACCACTAGACCACACTTGACAAGCACAGCACAGTCCTGGAGGGTCTAAGAGTGCCTCATTTTAAAGCAAGTAGCCCACACGACTATCCAGGGAAGAGGGAAACAGTAATGTTGAGCTTCGAGTGCAACGGGCACGTGGTACATTCAGCAGTTCACTAGCTGTACATTCTGTGCACTAAGAAGCCAGGACCAAAAAGGAGCCCAGGTGAGAAGGGCACAAAGAAAAGACATCACAGACACTTTGTGTGAATGCAGGGGAACAAATGGAGGGTCATCTCCAGGGTGACTTGGTTTTTTCCTCCCCAGACTGCAGGAATACAAAGATCTATGTATGTTACATGTACATACAGGCTATTCCTCAAGGCAGGGTGGTTTACACACACACACACACACACACACACACACACACACACACACACACACACAAACAGGGGTGTTTCCCAAACCAAACTGCCAAACAGGTGGGTTCCAGGTGGTGAAGCTGGACAGCAACATTTAAGTGATCACAGCAAGCAGAAAAACCCTTATGGGCAGGAGTGCCCATGTGGTGACACGGGCCCTGACCAACTGCAGTCCCATCAGCACTGTGGTGGGTTGGTGGATGAAATTACTGGCCTCAGAGTGCACTAAGGAGAGGGAGGGGTTGGACATGGACTGAAACAATTAAGGCCTACGTTGGCTGAGAACTTCTTCCCCCTCTTCTGTTGCCAAAGGTTAAGTCAAGGAAATAAAACCACCTTGAAAATGAAAATACTCGGATGAAGCAGGTGTTTCTTTTTCCTTCCTCTGTGCTGGTCAGGGCAAACAGATAGCTGCTGTATCTGTAATGTCACATGCTGCTGAAAAACTACTCATATGCCAGGGCTGAGCTGGAGGGGAGAGACAGGACAGGCAGCAGCAGCCCTTGAAGGCAGAAAACATCAGGAAACAGAGTCACTGTCTGAAAATCACCACCCTGCTTTGGCAAAACACAAATCAGGGCAGGAGTGGCTGATTTCCCTTCCCCACCAGCACCATCAGCAAAACTTCCCTGCAACCAAGAGCTTTGTGCTTCAGAGATCTGAGGTGTGCCCAGGGCACAGTGTGGGGGCTCTGCAGGTCTCCCCCACTCTTTGTGGGGATGCAGCAGCCTCACCGTGTCCTCTGACAAAACCCAGTCACTGCCAGGGACTCTTCTGAGCTCTCTCACATCTCTGCTTCCCAAGAACCTTTCCTCTTCCTCTGCTGTGTTTGCTCTGCCCCAACACCCAAAAGAATAACCTCTGAACATCTGCAAAACAGGAGGAGGGGAAATCAGTTCTCTAGACAAACGTGACATTGTGGGAACACCACAGACCCAACCACAGCCCCTGCTGCTTCAAACCCAGCCACTTCTCCAGGTTGTGCCATACCACTGCCAGGAGACACATCCACACCACACACAGAGCTTTAAACCGCCCAGGATTTCACCCAGGGCTGGAGCATCCCTTCCAAACCCCACTGGGAACCCAGCATGCCCACCCTGCTCCCTATGCTGCTCAAGGCAGCCAACACAGAGCTGCAGTGCAGCTCCTCCAAAGACAGCATCTGACACTCCCTGAGGCTACAAACCACTGGGAATATTCTGTGAGCCCTGAGGAAAAGAAGATGACAAAGCTGAGCCCAGGAATGGCTGCAGCCAACCTTGTTTTGGGGGAGCAGGGTGCATTCCACGGACAAGCTTTGGAGAGAAGAGACATGAGCCAAGAGCAGGGGCACCACATCAGGCTCTACACACCCACACCCTGGCCTGGAGCCTCGTTGGGAGCAGGACCAGCCCAGGTGGTACCTGAGGAGCCCTTTCTCTGGCCCTGCACCCACACCCAGGTCACTCAAACACACCTGACTGAGGCTCTTGAACCAAACTCACTCTGCTCTTGTCACAACCTCATCTCTCCAAGGCCCTGCCTGTGGGCTGCAGCTGCTGCAGAGCTCCAGAGGCTCTGTGCTTCTCACCTCAGCTCATCTCTGACCTAATTCCAAACCAAAACGTGAAGCCTCTTTTTTTTTTTTTTCTTTTCCCCCAAGGCTATTTTTGCACAGCAGCCAAGAGTAGTCGGATGGAGCTTTGAGAGCAATATCTGCACTAACCACCCTCTCCCATCACCTCCTTCCTTCTCTCCCTTCACGAGGTCTGGCTTTAGAGCCAAGGTACTCACCAGTGAAACCAGGCTGTTCCCAGGGGCTGGGAATTTGTTTCCATTTCCAAAGCTTGGAGGAGTCACAAATCCCTGGCTACTGTCATAGGAGGGAGGTAAGAAAACCCCCCCAGGACAGACTTCCAGTGCCCTTGAACAGGGTTTCCCTGGTGTAAAGCAGGTCAGTCTTATTCTCATGGGGTCCCAGGACCTCTCTGCCCCTAAAACCAGCTCATGCCTCTCTTTTTTCTGCCTTCTCATGTACCCCTTTGGCAGGGAAAAAAAAAAAAAATCAGGTGAAAAGCTTAATCCAAAGAAACAAACAGAAAGAGTCCAGCTGATCTCGAGGGAATTTGGGCTGAGCCCCCAGCATCCTGCAAAGCCCAGCCTAACTTTAGGAAATACTAGATCCAAAACAAAGTCTCTCTCTCTCCCCAGATGCTGCCCACACCACCTCAGCCATGGGATCCCGAGGGCTGCCAGCCAGCGTGCAAGGGAGCAAGCAGCTGGCAGCCCCTGCCCCTCAGGTGGGCACAGGACTTCAGCAGGGACCTCCACCTGCTGCTGCCCACGCTCTCGGTCACAGCTCAGCCAGAGGAACGACTCGATGTGACATCCCCAATCACACCCTCAGCTCGAGCACGCTGCAGTCTCGGCCTGTTTGCCCTGGGGTGCTTCCACGTTGGGTTTTCCAAGGTGGGTTGGTGAGCAGCAGGTACACGAGACACCAACTAGAGACCACTTTTGCCTCTTGCACCCAGCGCCGCCCCTGCCCCGTGCTGGATGCCACCAGCCAGACACAGCAACGGGCAGACTGGGCCTTAGCGCCGGGCTCTGTCTCCCCTTCACACCATCTTTACCACAACCCAACTTCAAACCAAACCAAAGGGAAACCAAAACACAAAGCGGGGACTCTGGATGGGACGTAGAACACTTGGGACTCGAAAACAGGGGACTGCAAGAGGAGGTGGGGGGTGTCTCTCGGGGAGGACAGCAGGGGAGGGGAGGGGACACCGTCATTTACACCGATCAGGAGAAGCTGTAATCTATACACGGTGGTGTAAGCCAAGATATATTACATGAAAGAACACACTGAGTGCATGGAGTTACCCACAGCGGGTCAAACTGGCACAGTTGTCTCGAACAAGACTCTTGGAGGTGCAAGTTGGCGTGTGTTGTTGACCTATCTAGCTGGCTCTCTCTATATATATAGCTATGTATAGAATTTCTCTGCATGCATTGGTCTCAAAAGGAGCTGTACAGCTGGGGCTGGGTTCGCTCATCCCCACCCCGTCTCCATCTTCATTTTTTCCTGGCTAGGAAGGCCACTCCCACAATCACAGCCAGCGCGGCCACCGCCACTCCCCCGGCGATCAGCAAGGGCTTCAGGTTCTCGAAGACACCCCCCGGTGACTCCTCGGAGCCGTCGCCCTTGTGGTCAGAGTCAGGGGACTGGCCCGTGGCCTCTTGCGTCTCGGTGGCGGCGGCGCTGGGCTTCAGGTTGCTGTGGTTGTTGGCGGCGGCGTCGCCTCCCGTCTTCTTGGCGGCGGCGGGAACGGGCTGCTCCTTGGGGGTCTCCTTCTTGTCTGCGTTGGCGGCAGGCCCGGGGTTGGGCTTCTCTGGCTTCCCAGAGCTCGGGGTCTTGGCGTCGGGTTTGTTTCCGCTTCGGATGTTGCCTTTGGAATCCATCCCTGGCGAGCAGCGGGCGGAGGCGGCGCTGGCCCGGCTCCTCTCCTCGGCGCGGCGGCTGCTGGGGAAAGCAGAGGAGCCACCTGAGCTCAGGTCCTCGGGGCGGCTGGGTTGGGATGAGGCTCACGCTGGCCGTGCCCTATCTGGACATGATACGGCGCCTGCAAGAGGGAGCAGAGCAAGGAGAGGTGAGTGAAAGGGCAGAGGAACCGGTGCCACCCCACCTGGAGGCGACGGAGGAGGACAGAAGATAAACTGGGAGAACCAATGGCTCTTTTAGTGACTGTGATGGTGCCTGGACCTGAAGAACATCCAACTAGTTGGACCCACAGCTGCCACAGCTGGGCTCCGTGTGGAATCCAGGCAAGTCCATCCGGGCCATGCACACGGTGCCATTTGCCAGTGATGGATAAACTCACATCCCACCAAATAAATCTTACATCTCCTTTGCCCACCACAGCCCCTGGGTAAGGAAAGGACATTTTGCTCCCCAGGAAAGCAGATCAGTAGCTCCTCCCTGCTTGTATCTCACCCTGTAGCCTTTTTTTTTTGCAGAGTTATCCCAAGGTAAGTTTAGGAAGTGGTTCATGTGTGATCTGGTGCAACACTCTCCATCCAGGTACTGCAGAAAAAAACAGGATTAGTTCCTCAGCTATCACAGGATCCCCAGGGAACTGACATCAGCCATGGGCAGAGTGGCTGCACCTGGAGAATTCAGCAGAGACAAAGCAGGGAGATGGAGCATCCTTGGCTACCCCTCTGCAGGGTGGGGGAAGAGGAGATGGGCACTGGGCAGTTTGCCATCAGGCCTTGGATGCTGCAGCACCATGTCCACTTGGAGCTTGGGAAGTCATGAGTAAGCAGGAGGCAGCAGCCAGAGCTGAGTTGCCTGCTTCATTACCTCCCTGCTGACCTTCAGCTCTGCCAGGAGCCAGCTCAGAGCTTTCTGCCTGCTAAGTGAAACTGGAGCTTATGAGCTCTGTGGAACCAGCAAGAGAGGCTCCTCAAACCTACAGAGAGAGGTTTCTGCCCCAGCAGCTCTGAGTTCAGATCACTCCTCCAACACCAGGCAGGGAGAAGTTCCCAGGGCTGCAGCAGTGGGCAAGCCCCCAATGAACGTGGTGTTTGAATCCCCTCCCAGGCAGACAGGCTGGCCTGGGGGAAACCTACCCCCAGAAATGCCATGTTTTGATCCAGAGCAAAGCTGAGCAGCACCTTGGAATAAGAGAGAAACTGTCCCCTCCCCTGCTTTCCCTTGCAAGCCATTGTTTGATGGCCACTGTCTTCTCCAGAGCTCCCCGAGGGCGTTCAGCAGGATGGTCACAACTCTTGTCTTAGGTTTTCAGTTCTAACCCCAAGCTCATCCCATGGAATAAACCAAAAAAAAAATACCCCAATCAACCAAATCAAACCAGCCCTCCAACCTGTATCATATACTGGGGCATCCTGCACCACACAAACACCACCCCAGGTGCTCACCAAGCTGAAGACCTTGGCACTTGGTAGATAAACACATGGGTCTGGCCAAGTGCAAGAATATTTCCCTTTCCTTGCTCATTTTGCAGTGTTTCTGCCTCACCTTTTCCTTCCTGCTGCCCCCAAAAAGCATTCAAACCACTCCCGAGCCAGGGCTGAGGCTGCACACAGACACTCCCAGCTCTCTGCTCTGGGGGCAATTCACCCTCATTCTAGGTTTGATACAAGGATGACCCAAAGAAATAATAAGTGGAACCCAAGACTGAAGCAGGCTTAGAGGTTAAAGTGGGGAAGAGTCAGATTAATTGTGCCATAAATATTCAATTACCTGCTTGGTGGCTTTGATATCAATTAGCTGGGCAGCTCTGGAGCCTTGGTGTGGCTACAGCCTGGGAGCCAAGCACTGAACTGCTGCTGCTTTCCCCAGGAAAGCTACGTGAATCCTACAGGGACAGTGGGTAAATCAAGGAGTGGGGGCAAACTGGCCTCTTTGCCAAGAACTGGGCACTCTGCAGAGCCCAAGAACCTCCCAGTTTATCCACAGCCCTCACTGGTTGGGTCTGGTGTCCAGATTTGCTGGAAGCTGTGCCAGGGAGCCTTGCCCTGTGCTGCTGCAGGCAGCTCGCTGCAGAGGGGCTCCATCTCTAAGCCAGATTCCTCTATGAGCAGCACAAGCCCCTCGGGCAGATTGGGAAAGGTTTTTAAAAGGCAGAGAAACCAAACTGAGCCAAAAAAAATCAATACCAGCAGTTCTTAAGTGTCCACGTGCAAGGACTTTCTGTCCGTGGTTTTTCCATCCCTGGCACCAGCCACATTGCTGCCCAGTGTCTCTCCAGACCCTTTGGCTGGGCTGAGCTGGTGCTGCCCAACCCCGCAAGGACTCAAGGACCCTTTTCTGCCCCCCACCAGCTCCAGCCCTGCTACTGGTACCACTGCTCATGGTAGCAGCCACCTGCTGCCCTCCTCCTCCTCCAGGATACCCCTGTCCCCTTAACCCCTTCCCATGGGTTATCTGCTGCCTCCCAGACTCTCTACCTCAGGCACCATCCCCTCCTCCCTTTCCTCCTCCTCCCCAGGCCTGTGCTTCAAGGGCACAGGCTCCTCTTCAAGCTCCACTGCATCCCCCAGGCTGCAGCTTCCCTCACCACCAACCCTAATCCTGCACACAGAGGTGTGAGAGGGGTTTGGTTGGTTTTTTTTTTTTTCCCCTTTAGCTCCTCCTCTTCCCTCATTCCATCACACTAAGCAGTTCACCAGTGGCCTGATTCTCCACCTTTGCTTTCTTCTTTATAGCTCCTCACATCTATTTATTCCTCCTGTCTCCTCTCAGTCACTGTCTCCACTTGTCTACCCATCCCTCCCCCATCCAGCTCCCTCTCTGCCTCCCACACAAACAGCAGCACTCAGAAGGGTTTGGTGGGTTGGGGTTTGTTTGTTTTTTTTTCTTGATAAAGATGCTTCACTCCCTCCCTTCTCCCCCTATTCCTCTGTTTAACACCCTGTGCTTCTCAGGGAGGTTTTCACTCCCCAGGCTGGGAAGAGAGAGAGAGCAGAGATCACAACACCAGTGATCAAGGAGAGAAAGGAAAAGAAAACCCCCTCCAGACTGCCATGGCTGTCAGAAGCAGCACAAACAGCTCTCCTGGGATGCTGCTGCTGCTGCTGCTGCTTGTTGCAGCTCCCAGGGCCAGCTCAGTCAGACCCAAGGCAACAAGCTAGTCCCAGCCAGAGCAACAGGGCTCAGCAAAGGACCAGCCTCCCTTGGCATCCTGAAGGGCACCTTTTCTGCTCCAAACCCCCACCAAACACATCCCTTCATCTGCCTCCTGCGTGCGCAGCCGAAACCTGCATCCATCCTGCACCCAGCGGAGCAGATGAGTCACTGCTGACTTCACTGCAACGTGGCAGCTCCACGAGGGCCTCGTCCCTCCAAAGACCAGCCCCAGCATCTCCCTCTCTCTATCTCAACCTGGAGGGAAAACCAAAACCTTTGCAAGGTGGACCTAAAGGGCAGAGGGTCAGAGTGGTGCTGAGCACGGGGCTCGGCCGTGGGGTTCCTCCCTCCTTCATGCAGACCAGAGAGTTTCCAGTGGGTCCTCAGCTGCCAGACCAGCAGCAGGAGAGGGTTCAACCAACACAAAAGGTCCAGCCACACACCCCAGGTTCCAGGAGCAGCTGCTGACCTGTATCAGTGCTGTGCAGAATGAGCCTGAGGTGGAAAAAAAAGACCTGCTAGACCCTCAAACCTTCTTCCATACCCTCTAATCTCCTCTGTGCCTCCCTGTTGTTCCCACCTGTTTGGAAAGGGCAGGTTGATTTGTCCTTTTGGAGCAAAGAGAGGAGCTGTTGGTATCAAAGCCCCATTTTCTTTAATTAGTGTGGCCTTTGGGCAAAGAATTAAATGGTCCCCATCACTGGGCAGGCACTGATGCTTCCTCCAGCCTGGGCTGCCCACAGAGCCCTTAGCCTGAAGCAGCTGAACCATAGAATTATAGAAGCACAGAATGGTCAGGGCTGGGATATTAAAGCTGCTCCAGCTCCAACCCCCTGCCATGGCAGGGACACCTCCCACTAGAGCAGGGTGCTCAGAGCCCCATCCAGCCTGGCCTGAGAAACTGCCAAGGATGGGGCTGCCCCCACCTCTCTGGGCACCCTGTGACCCTGGGCACCTTATTTTGGGATAGAAACCAGAACCAGCTTGTGACTCAGAGCCAGGCTACCCCTACTTTAACCCCTGGGTTAAACTTTAAGTCCTCAGGGGTCTGTGCCCATTTGCCCTGTGGAGAGTGACCTGCCAGACTTTGTGTCCAAGCCTCTGCCCCATCCCAGCTCCTCCCTCAGCTCAGCAGCATATTTTGCTCCCTGGTGCTCCAGCTTCCCCCTTTCCACTGGGGACAAACCCATTCCTGAGCTGCTGGGGGACGAAGACGTGGAAGGCAGCAGGATGCAAAGGAAGCACCCCAGGTAAAGGAGGGCTGAGGAGTGTGACTAAGCCCTTTTCCCCCACCTCCAACAAGTGCTGTGAAGACAGATGAGGCAATGCAGCACCGCTCACCATCCCCATCAATATTACAACAGCTTTACATAAGGAGCCTCTGCTCGTTTGGCTGCCGTGGGCAGCTCCCCGGGGAGGGTTTTTAGCTCCTGCACGGTCTCTTCGGGTCCCCAGAGCACCATGAACGTGATCAAACACGAGACAAGCAGGAGCTGCTCCTCATGGATGCTTGTGAACAGGACCAGGAGCACACTGCTGCCTTGCCAGCCCTCCTGCAGCCCAGCAACCACCACTGACCCACTTCAGTCTGACGGAGAGATTGATGAATCCTTTGCCCGACCTGTTTGCTGCTCCCCACATCCCTCCCCCCTCCCCCAGCCCTGGATTAAACCTTTCCCTCTCAAACAAGCCCTTTGAATCTTGACGTGGAAAGCGTCAGATGCTGGAAGGATTTTCACAGGAGGCAGCAGCAGCTTCAAATCTCTGCCCTTGGGGGGGGATTTGCCAGCAAAGCCTCCTCTCCGAGGCTGCGTCAGCCCTGCGGCTGCTGCTGGGGACAGCCCGGGCTCCAAACAGCCCCCCCGGAGCCCAACCAGCCTGGCAGGACCCCCTCACTCCCTGTGCTGGACTGAGATGTGTCACCTCTTCCCAGGCCAAGTGGTGCTGCCCAGTTCAGCAGCTAGGTGCTGCCCTGGGAATGAGACGGGCTCCTGGAGCCCAGCAAAACAGTCTTGGTCTCCCATCAGCAAGGGGAATTGCCATGGGATGTGTGCCCTGGAGCACCCATGAGATGATGGCAACACCCACGATGACACTGCAACACAAAGGCTTGTGACACCAGGGCCAGGGTCTTCTCCATGCCACGTTCCAGAGCACCACGGCCAGCCCTGACACACTCCCCCTGCCAGTGTGATCCCAGAAAAAGCCTAATGGGGCCTTTTCCCACACTGTGACCCCCACGGGAGGTCTGAGCTGTCACATCTGAGCCATGCCCGTCCCGACCCAGCCAGTCTCACCAGGATGGACGTGGCTGGCATCTGGTTCTCCACGCTGGAGGAGACGTGGCAGACGCACCCTCAGCCTCCCAGGGCCTGCACTTTTGTCCTCCTCCTGTTTATACGAAGCCCAGCCCACAGCTCTAGGTGCACCAGTGGCACTGCCAAACACTCCACCTGCGTGCTGCTGTCTTGTGTCACCCTACATATGAAAATAAACCAGCAAGAACCACGAGGAATGACAAAGCCAGCTGGCTGTGCCCATCACCCTGCCATGCCAAGGGGAGGGCAGCTCACTGCTCGCCCACCCTGCCCTCCCCCCAGAGATCTCCAGGGGCACCTTTCCTGCTGCACCATCCACACAGGCTCGTGCCAGGGCACCTGGTGAGTGCAAACCCTCTGCAGCAGCGTGGTGCTCACAGCTCAGCCTCCTGCCCACAGCTCTGTTATAAACACACAGGCTGATGCCAGAAAAAAACCCCAAACCCCCAGCCAAGACCACACCTTCCCTCCTCCATCACCACCCCCACCCCAAAGGGCAGCTGTCACGGGCACTAAACCAACACGAGCCCCCTTCTGGTGCTGCCCCACCACCTGCAGCCTGGCCAGGGGAACAGCAGGGCTTGTCTCACACTCCCTGGTGGTGCCAATCACATGCCCTGATACCCTGCAGGGGTGGGCACCGAGTTACACCCACTGTGGGCAGCAACTGGCAAGGCTGCCCCACTTGCCTGGTCACCCTCTGAGTGCCACCAGCCCCCACAAGGCAGCTGGTGTGGCTGTACCCTCTGCCAGGGCAGCTGTACCCACCCCCAGAGCTTACAGCAAAGCTGGTGCTAGAATTAGAGACAATCTGAAGGTGCTTGGCTAAGATGGAATTGGAATCATCCTCCTACTGCAAAGCCTGGCTGCTCAGGGTCCTAACATCGACCCCCCAAAGAGGGACTGTCGTGGCTCAAACCCCTGGAGCCCCTCAATTTGCTGTGCCCTTCAATCCTGAGTTTGAAGCCACCTCAGACACAGAGCCAGATCCTGGTTTTCCACTTATAATTCCAGGTTGGGTGGGTTTTTTTTTTTTTGTAGTGGAACAATAGTGTAGCTTCTCCCCCCTCAAAAAACCTCCATGAGGTGTCAGCTCTTAAGATCTCCAAGCACCACTCACCCCGGGAGGAGCAATCACAAGGACTTTTGAGCAGGATGGTTTTTGCCAAGAGACAGGGTGGAAGCACCAGAGCCACGATGCAGGAGATGCAGCAGCAAAATTGCAGCCAGCAGAGCCCTGACCCACACCTGGGGCACCTGCAGCCCCATGCATCCTGCTGCCACAGCTGCTGGGACACCCCTACATCCCACCCTGGCTTTGGCCACACTCAGCACTGTGCAAAACACCCTCATTTTGTTCCTTTATGAAGCTTTCCCAGCCCTCCTGCCAGCTCTGGGGAACTGGGCACGAGTTGCTGCACTGAAGGGTGGCACATCCCTTCCTGGGAATGAGCTGGCACCTCCTACCAGGTCAGAAGGGAGGCCACCAGTGCCCCAAAGCCCCAGCAGCCTCTCACTGCCACCCTGCTCCCAAGAAAAGCTCATTATTGTCAAGCTCAGCAACAGAGACACCCCATCCTCCCTCACCTGGAGCTCCAGACCTCTGGGCACCACTCAGCTGCCTTCCCATGGCTCCTTCCTCTTGGAGAAGGATGAAGAGCTCTCTCCTCTCCACCCCACCACCCTGCTCTCCACACCGAGCCAGCCAGTGCCTGGGAAACCCCCGCAGCCAAGAAGGAAGATGCTTCCAGTTTGGGGTGCTGCTCCCCAGGCAGCCAGGAGCTGGCACCCAGGTGCCAGGGCTGCTTTCCCTTCTAACAGATCGATGCTTTTAAGGCCCCTTCCTGACAGCCAGTGAGTCCCATATGTCTCAAATTCAATATTCACAAAAAAAAAAAAATGATGTGGGAGGGTTATTTCTGACACGGTAAACCAGTCACTGCAGCAAGCAGCAACGAATTTAACAGCCCTCTCCAGCTTATGGGCACCCTAGACCCACCCCTGTGCCCTCTGTGGGGCTGCACCGGGGCTTGCCTGGCATCGCCCTCCTCTGGAGCTCGGCTGTGGCCAGCAGGGAGCTCCCGGAGCTCACACAGAGCCTCAGATCTGCAGGATCCAGCCTGAAAACTGTTGCTTTGCAGCTGAAACAGAAGCAGCCACTGAGGGCAGACGGGGGGCCGGCTCAGCAGGTGACAGGGACCTTCCCGGGGGGTCCTGGCACGCCGGGGGGGGCGTGGGAAAAACCCATCACTCGCCCTCCCTTCCCCTGCGGGAAGCTGGGGAGGATCTGAGGCAGCACCACCAGCTCCAAAACGCATCTTTGGAGAGCTCCATCACCCCCCTCCCTGCCCCCAGACCCGACCAAGGGTGGGGGAGAGCGTGGCAGGGTGGGCACCAGCCCGGCAGGGTGGGCACCAGCCCCTGGCTCTGCCCACCTGCCAGTGGGGGGGATGCAGAGGGGTGAATCTCTGCACCGAGGAGCATCCCGGGTTCTCCTCCTTCCCCCCAATCCTGCCACCACATCACGGCATGAGGGGCTGGTGTCGGGCACCGTGGCTGAGAAGGAGGAAGATGGGAAAGGCTGAAGGACAAAGCTGTGAAGGTCAGACTCTTGGAGGTCAGTCCCGAGATGGAGCAGGGAGCTCGGTTGCAGCCCCGTCCATCCTCTCTCTCCCGACAGCATCCTGCACAAGCCCCTCCCAGGAAAAGGGGGCTGGCAAGGGGGTGCTTCTCTTGCCCCACTGCCGAGGTTGTGCCAGGTTGACCTCCATGCAGGAAGAAAACCCCACCTTCTTTCTTCCTCCCCCTCCCCCAGCCCCACCAGAAGCTAGCAGACGGTCACGGGGAGCTGAGCAGGAGCTGGGACCAAATCAACAGGTCTCTGCAAACAAGCAGGGCACGACGAGCAGACAGACGGGGACACCAGAGCGAAATGCCGACACATCCCCCTCCCCCACCACTCCACACCCCCCTCCCCCTATGCATTCCACCCCTGGAAGCCCACACCAGGAGAGAGACCCCCGAGCCTGGTGCATCCCACGCCCTTGGTGCAATCTTCTCCCGGTACCAGGCACCAGCCCCTCCATCACCTCTCCCCATTTTGGTCTCTTTTTTTTTCCTCCTTTTTGAGCTGCTTTCCAGCACAAGCCGGGGGTCCTACCACAGCCCCCCAGCCCCATCCCGGGAAGGGTGCAGAGGGACACCCTGAGCTCCACGGCGACACCAAACCCACCCGAGCAGAGGGCAAACAAAATATCACCCACGCAGGAGTGGAACGGCAGCTGGGAAGATGCTCAGCACCTCGTGGGGAGGAGCTCAGCCTCCCCTGGCAGGGCTGGAAGGGGGGGGATGCTGCTTCCCCTCCTCCTTCCCAGCACATGGCTGGCTCTGCTGCTCCGGCCTCGCAGCCCTTCTGCCTCCAGAGCTGCTCCGCAGCATCGGACCGTGGGCTCCATCTCCCGGGATGAAGGCCTGAGGCTGTTATCCCCGAGGAGATGCCAGGTGGGCAGGGGGACGTGGGAACTTCCATGCAGAAACGCCTTCTCTGCCTGCCTGACCTTCAGGGAGCAGAAGGAAGGAGCTTTGGGTGGGAAGGGAGCTGCTCAGGACCAGGCATCCTCACCCCGCTCGTTGGCTTGGGTGAAAACCCCCCAGCTCTTGGGTATTAACAGGGATGCTGAGCGGGTGGGCGACGCCAGCGTGGCAGCCCCTGCCCCCCCCCGGCCCAAGCAGACACTCACCTTGAGCAGGTAGAGCCGCGTTTCGCTAGGTCACCCTGCGTGGGGGCACCGCTGGTCTCCGGCGCCCGCAGCCGGGCACCCCCCGGGCAGCTCCGTGCCCCGGGCACCCGAGCAAAGAAGCAGCGGCAGCAGCTCTTACCTTGTGTCCTCTGGCTGCACGAGTCACACCTTGGGAGCTGGTTCTTGCGCAGAGAGGAGGGAGGGAGGCAGGGTGAGGAAGGGGGGTGGGCAAAACTTGGGAATTTCCCAC
Source organism: Corythornis vintsioides (assembly GCA_025447755.1). NCBI lineage: Eukaryota > Metazoa > Chordata > Aves > Coraciiformes > Alcedinidae > Corythornis > Corythornis vintsioides. The sequence goes on along the minus strand of JAOEGS010012229.1, from coordinate 4,043 downwards.
AATGCACCTCTGCAGACTGCAGGAAGATGGAGAGCTGGGAGGAGGAGGAGCGGGGGGAGCGCAGGCAGCGCTCCAATCCGGAGGGATGGGCTGGGATTCTGGGAAGGGGAGGGGGTGGGGCAGGATGCCAAGGGGAGGCTGGCAGGGTGGGTGAGGCAGGGCCGGCTGCAGCTTCACCATCCCCCGATGTCTGGGGCTGAGCCGTGGGTCAGAGGCTCGGGGATTTGGGGCTGTCCTTGCAACCCCAGAGACACCCCCTCTCTCCCCTCCCATCTCCCCCCAGCATCTGCTCCTCCGGAGCCTGCCTGGGTTTGCAGCCATCGCAGTGAATACGGCCACAGGGTGGGGGTAGAAAACATGCTGGGGAGGGCACCATGCTGATAAATGGGGATGCTGGTGTGGAGACACCAGGAAAAATGAACACGGGGCTCCCCCCATCGGGATAAAGGATTTCTCAGCCTGACAATCCCCCGGCAGCAAGTCCAGGGGCTATAAAAGCTCTGCGCGGTGGAGGGATGGAAAGAGCTGAAATGCTGCGTTTTGGGGTGGTTTTTGTGGCAGCTCTGCTTCCCTTCTCCCCAGACACTCCCTTATCCCGGTGATCCAGCATCTCACTCCCCTTACAAAAGTCCTGCATGGTCTGTGAGGGACCCAGGGCCAGCTCGGAGCCGGGCACACAGCCCAGGTCCTGCTGCAGAGACACTCTGCTGGGCTGTGCCAGACACGCAGCCGCCTCCTTGGCACAAAGAGCCCTCCCCGGGGCAGCATCACCTCCTCCAGACACAGACTCACACCACTCCGGGTCCATCCTCACCTGTACCCCCAGCACAGCCAGGTTCTGGTTCTGCCTGGAGCTGCTTTAGCCCCATTTTCTCAGGAAATAAGAGAAATTCTTGTCCCTCTTCACACAGTTACTTGGCACCCACTGACCAGCCTCAC
>JAOEGS010012227.1:38757-57183 GCA_025447755.1 Corythornis vintsioides | reverse complement strand
TGGGATGCATTAGGAGAAGTGTGGCCAGTAGGTCAAGGGAGGTTCTCCTCCCCCTCTACTCTGCACTGGTGAGACCCTACCTTGAGTACTGAGTCCAGTTTTGGACACCCCAGTTCAGAAAAATAGAGATTTACTGGAGAGAGTCCAGCGCAGGGCCACCACTCCTATGAAGGAGTTGCAAAATATGAGAAAGATATTTCAAGAGAAGACACTTTCTTATGATACCAGCTAAACAGGAACAGTGCATGTCACAACATTCCTTTTGGTCTCTCCTGTGTAAATATGGAGAGAACTTGAGTAGATACCTCTGCTATACAGTCATGAGTACACCATTTACAAGGTAAAATAAAGAGAGAGTTCTTCCAGAAGGATAAGGGCTGCTCATGTCTACTGTGAACAGTTCTCCAGTCTGAGTACATGGGCTTCAGATCAAAACGTGAGTATAGGGAATGAAAATGTAATGCCTGTAGTCCCACACAAATCCTGTGAACCACGTAAATCCTGTGAACTATGTAAAACCTGTAAACCATGTTAAATTGTGCAACCCTAGTAAACTACACAAAGCCATCAGTCAATAGGAGGGACTACTCTCAAAATTAGAGGAGTCCTGCCTCCAGCCAAGGTGAAGGAATAGAGCAACAGAGTTTATTGGACTGTGTGGATTTGATGGCCTAGCATGCTTGAACCACAAAAAAAAAAAAAGGCCTTGGTAGGTACTGGTGCACAGTACACCCTACTGCCGTTGAATAATAAAGGGACAGAATCTGTTTCTATTACTGGAGTGACGGGAGGATGTCAAGAACTGACTGTATTTGAGGTGGAAATGAGCCTAACTGGGAATGAGAAAAAAACCCTAGCTGGACCATATGACTGGTCCTGATGCTCCATGCATCCTTCCTCAGGAGAGGGTATTATAAGGACCCAAAAGGCTATTGGTGGAGCTTTGGTATAGCAGGTGTAGAAACTGTGGACATTGCATAGCTGACTGTCTTGCCTAAACTTTCAGAGACTGACACTGTATGGTAGAGGAGAGTTGAAGATGAAAAATGCCAATTTCTACTAAGTCTCATTGCTGACAATACTGTACTGGCTGAGACTCTTTACAGTCTGATATTGCTGATGCAAAAATCTAACAGAGAATGGAGATTAGCAGTGCATTATTGTGACCTAAAATTACTCCAGCAGTGAGTGCTCCTTAGCCAGACATTTTAGAACTCTGGTATGAACTGGAGTCAACATCCTACTTGCCAAGTTGGAGAGATATGGATTTGATGGGTGGATTGTACAGTGGATAAGGAATTGTCTGGATGGTAGCATCCAGAGGGTGGTGGTCAATGGCTCAATGTCCAGATGGAGAGCAGTGCCAAGTGGTGTCCCTCAGGGGTCTGTACTGGGATCTGTACTGTTTAATATCTTCATTAATGATATTGACAATGCGATTGAGAGCACCATCAGCAAGTTCACAGATGATACCAAGCTGAGTGGTGCTGTTGAAAGGCTGGAGGGACGGGATGTCATCCAGAGAGACATGGATAGGCTGGAGAGGTGGGCCCAGGGGAACCTCATAAGGTTCAACGAGACTAAATGCAGAGTCCTGACCTGGATCAGAACAACCCTCACTATCAATCCAGGCTGGAGGATGAGGTGCTGGAAAGTAGCTCTGCAGAAAAGGACTTGGGGGTGTTGGTGGATGAGAAGCTGGACATAAGCCATCAGTGAGCAATTGCAGCCAAGAAGGACAATTGTATCTTGGGCTGCATCAAGAGAAGTGTGGCCAGCAGATCAAGAGAAGTGATTCTGCCCCTCTACTCTGCTCTGGTGAGACCTCACCTGGAGTACTGTGTCCAGTTTTGGAGCCCTCAACATAGGAAAGACATGGACCTGATGGAATGGGTCCAGAGGAGGGCAACAAAGATGATCAGAGGGCTGAAACACCTCTCCTGTGAGGATGGGCTGAAGGAGCTGGAGTTGTTCATCCTAGAAAAGAGGAGGCTCCGGGAAGACCTTATAGCCACCTTCCAGTACCTGAAGGGGGCCTACAGAAAGGCTGGAGAGGGGTTGTTTCCAAGGGCCTGTAGTGAAAGGACAAGGAGTAATGGGTTTAAATTCGAGAAGAGTAGATTTAGACTGGATATCAGGAAGAAGTACTTTACCTTGAGGTGGGTAAAACAGTGGAATAATTTTCCCAGGTAGGTGTTTGGGGCACCCTCCCTGGAGATATTCCAGGTGAGGCTGGACAAGGCTCTGAGCAGCCTGGTCTAGTTAAGGGTGTCCCTGCTCACTTGCAGGGGGGCCGCACTAGATGACCTTTGGAGGCCCCTTCCAACCCTAAATATTCTATGATTCTAATGGCAGCTAAATGGTATATGCAGCCATTGACAGCACTAATGCTTTTTTTCTCTATTTATAGAAATATAGAATTGTGCTGGTTGGAAGAGGTCTTAAAGATCATCAGGTCCAACCATTAACCCAGCATATCCCTAAGCACCACACCTACACATCTTTTCAATACCTCCAGGGATGTTGACTCCATCACTTCCCTGGGCAGATTGTTCCAGTGTTTCACAACCCTTTCTGCAAATCTTTTTTTTTTTTTTTTTTTTAATATCCAGCTAAACTTCCTCTGGTACAAGTTGAGGCCATTTCCTATTGCCCTATTTCTTGCTCCATAGGAAAACAGACTGACCCTCACCTCACTATAACCACCGTTCAGGTAAAGAGCAATCAATTCCCCCTGACCACCCTTTTATCCAGACAATAGTACCAGAGTGCAGATTGTAGTTTACTTAGAGATTCATTCAAAACACCTAGAATTGGCTGCCCCATGGGTGAAAACACAGCCCCACTATTTGCCATGGAACTGATCCATACTGCACTGGAGAAAGAACTCCAAAAAACCTTCAGTACATTGACAGTATCATCATATGGGGTAACACAGCAGATGTTTGTGACAAAGGTAGGAAAATTATCAAAATTATTTGATATGTCAGTTTGTCTTTAAAAGAAGCAAGGTCATGTTACCTGCATGAGACATCCAATTTCTGGGAATGAAATGCCAAGATGGGTGTTGACAGATCCCAATGGATGTGGTTAACAAAATAACAGCTATGTCCACACCAACTATGAAAAAGGAAACACAAGCCTTCTTAGGTGTTTCTGGAGAATAAACATTCCTGGTTACAGTCAGATTGTAAAACCTCTCTATGAAGTGACTGGAAAGAAAAACTACTTTAATTTGAAAAACAATAGGCCTTTAAACAGATCAAACGAGAGATTGTATATACAGTAGACCTTAGACCAGTCCAAAAAAGACAGAACATTAAAAATGTACTCTACACCACAGCTGGGAATAATGGTCCTACCAGGAGCCTCTGGGAGAAAGTACTAGAGAAGACTTGAGGCTGAACCCTAGGATTTTGGAGTCAAGCATACAAAGGCTCCTAGGCCAACTATACTCCAACAGAAAAAGAAATATTCGCAGCATATGAATGAATTTGAGCTGCTTCAGAAGTGATTGATACCGAAACACAGTTGTCCTGTCACCCAGTCCTAGGCTGGATGTTCAAGGGTAAGTTAACTTCTGCTCATCTTGTCACCAATACTACATGGAGTAAATGGGCTGCACTAATCATACTGCAAGCTCAAATAGAAAATCCCAGTCATCCAGGAATCTTAGAAGTGACTATGGATTGGCCAGAAGATAAAGACTGTGGAATACTGCCAGAACAGGTAGTGAAACTTAGTGAAGAAGCTTCATTATATAATCAGTTATCAAATAATGCTAAGCAATACACTCTTCTTACTGATGGACCTTGCCATCTTGTAAGAAACCATTAAAGGTGGAAAGATGCTGTGTGGATTCCTATGTGATGAGTCACAGGAGTGGATGTGGGAGAAAGTGAATCAAGTCAGTATGTAGAGGTAAAAGCCATCTGACTGGCCTTAGACACTGCTGAATGAGTAAGGTGGTCAGTATTTTATACTGACTCATGGATGGACTTTCTGCTATTCTGCTTTCTCTGGAAGCAGAATAGGTACAGATAGGTAAACTTATTTGGGCTGCTACACTGTGGCAAGATACCACTGCTCAGCTAGAGAAATGAAAACTTGTAAAAGTATGTCATGTAGATACTCAGGTACCTAAAAGTCAGGTCACTGGTAAATATCAAAATAAACAGCAAATGGATCGGGCTGTTAGAGTGCTCCAAAAAGACTTAGACTGGGAACATAAAGGTTAGCTACTTTTACCTTGTTCAGCCCATGATACTTCAATACATCAGGGAAGAGACTGCAAAATTGTGCACCATAATCAAGCAAGTGAAATGGTTAAAATCTTTGTAGCAAGGGGGTGTCAATCCCTAAATCTTCCTCTCTTATTCCTCTTGTGGAAGGGAGAGGGGCTAATAGTGAGTGCCTGTCATTTATATAATGGCCAGTCCAGCCCTAAATCTTGACACCCTGCAAGCTGCTGGGTGTGGCATGTCAGGCAGGGAGGGGAGCAGGGTCTCTGGAACTCCTTCCTCTCCATCCTTTCTGCTTCCTCTTCCCGAGCATAACTGCAGCTTCACCCAGCCCCTGCTTGGCTGTCTGGACAATTTCCTTGAAAGAAAGGCAAAGCATGATGTGTTCTCCATCTGTCTTATGGGAACCTGATTGTAGTAAAAGCAAATTCAACTACAGACTTTTAGCCAGCCTCCATCACACCTAAGGCTTTGGACTTATACAACTCTATTCTCTTTTAAGTATGCAAGCACTCTGCTTTCACAGTTACTAAGAAGCATGCACTTAAGAAATCAGTGTAGTCAGTTATCTAGAGTAAATGTTTGAATGTGAACATTTCCTGCTCTCACTCTGAGTCCTTTAACTGAACTTAAGATCAATGTCCTCACCATATTATCAAGGACATTGTGCTGTGGATAATGTGTTTCTCGCTGCATTTTTGCTAACAGTTCAGCTCCAGCACATGAGAGAAACAACATGTGTCCATATCAAGAAAACATGGGAGAAAGCTGAGTGAATGGGTTGTATTTAAATACACCAACTGTATTTCTAGAGGCAGCTATGAACTGCTTCAGATCTATCAGGGAAACAAGCTGATGGAAAAAATGAGAGGAGGGAGGGATGAATATGTGCCCTTCCTACAGCTCATTGATTGTATTTGGATCAAAAAAACTGCAGAGGCCTCTACTAGTTCTTGTTTCCTGACAGTCCTGTTGTGTACAAAGGGATTTTATATGGTGAAGGATATTGATATTTGAAATTCTTAGGTGGCTTATGTAGCAATGACGCAAGTACATGCAGATAATTAGAGACACTAGGCTTTTTGTTGGAAACAGCAGCTTTAATGTCATTTTCCTGTGACAATACCTTTATTTTCTTGATAAATCCCATGGCTTGGCTGGCTGCAGTTGCCCTACGGAAAGGAAAGGTGCATTTGATAATTTAAAAGAGGTGTTTTGTTGTTTTGTTTTTCGTTGGTTTTGGTTGGTTGGTTTTGGTTTTGTGTGGGTTTTTTCTTGTTGATGATTTTTTTGTTTTGTCTTTTTGTTTTCTTTTGCTTTGTTGTTTGTTTTTTTTTTCTAATTGACATTGATACTTTTATTTTTACGGGACAGAAAGCCTGGAATGGAGAGATTGCCCCACTAAATGGGAAGCTGTTTCATGGGCGGGTCAGCCTGAATCTGTGCAGCACAATACGGAAGGAGATTAGCTCCAGGCAGGCTCTCAGTTACTGCAAGGATCTTTTGATTGTTTCCTTCATGCAGCTAATTAAAGGCTGACAAGCTCAATCTGGACTTGCCACACTGGTTCTTGTGCAGACCCAATAGCAGTGTGTCATAATCAAAAATGTCTGGACATTCTTCCCAGTCCCTATGCAGCCAGCCAATCTTTCACTGACTGGTGGGATGTACCCCAGGTGCCTCAATTATGTCTGGTTTGTTATTTATCTTAAATGGAAAGCTCAGTTTTTAAAAGCAGAAGTAATAGTTTTTGGGGAGGAGGAAAACCAAATGTGGGTAACTTTGAGCCAAATTTTTAGAGTAAGAAACCAGAAGATGTAGAATAAAATGCATGCAAAAGAGTGCTGTATTGGGTTTTTTTTATAGCACTGACACCTGAAAGAGAACATGATAAGGAAATTACTTCAGTGTGAGAAATGTGTGGGATTTCTACCACTTCCAAATCTCATGTTGTTTGCCTTAAAGCTGCACCTATGGAATAAGGAGATGCTTAAGCACCTGTACTTAATCTGTTCTAAGGAAAACAGCTTTCTAGGCCTTGTGTTTTAAGGGAAAACATGCAAATACAGTCCTGAAAATATCAGAAGGCATATATCCTCCATCATTTTGTCAGCAAAACTTCATGATTTCCAAGTTAGAGCTGTGAATCTAAGGATTTTGGTTTCTGGTACCAATCCCCTGGCAACAGCAATGCTGTGACACTGCAGTAACTCCTCCCCAGTCCAAAATTGCATGTTATAAACTGGAGAAAAAACACTCCTGCTGATGCTGATGCTTTTGTGGTCATGGGCCTATCTGTAGGGTCACACTGTTGTTTCAGTCACAGGACTGAGATGACTTAATGTTCCTCTTTCCTGCTCAAAAGCTATGATTATTTTTTCCAGAAGAAGCCTACTCAGCTCTCAACAAGCTGCTTATGTATAAAAGAGGAGGAAGTGGTGTGTCCTATGCTGAAAGTGAGAAGTAGTGTTGGGTAGGGACTACAGGGTTATACTGTAGCTACCTCTAATTACTTTATGTTATGTATCCTAGCCTTACCTAGCATGCATTTCTAAGATGAAATTTTATATGTCCTTTCTTAGTAAATGAGGGGTCCCTCCACTTTTCCCATCCTGGAAAGACTTTGTTAAATCCTGCCTGCCAAGGGAACTAAGAGACCAGTTTCTCTGCTTGAACAGGTTTAAAAATAAATTATTTGTTCAAAATGTCTTGGACAAATGCCCTGATTCCTGCAAAAGTGGCAAGAGTTTAAGAAGACAGAGGTGGAAATCTTTCTGCAAAAACTCTGTCAGAACAGAGCTTTTTCCATTTTTATGTTGGAATAAATATTTATTCATTTAAAAGAGTACTTTGGAGTGGAGTGAACCTCCTTGTCTAGACATAATGAATGATCATAAAAATGAATTCAGAACTGTTTGAAAGCAGGGAACATCTGTGCCCAGCTGCAGCTCACAGATTCAGCAAACATGCATTCTTTATTGGATCGGATGTAGCAAAAGTAAAATCTTGATTGTTTCTCCACATGTGATCCACAAACTATAAGTGATATGCTTGTGGCAGTGTTTCTTTTTTTTGGGGGGTGGGGATTTTGGGGGTGTTTGAGGTGGGGATTTTGGGTGGTTTTGTAATACAGCATCTGTTTTTTCTGAAACGTTGTCTGTGCTTAGCAATGTTTCCACTCCACTAAAAGTCTTATGCATTATTCACTCATTATTATTTATTTACTACTCTCAAGGAAGAGTGCTAGGAGCTTTGCATTTACAGCATACTGAGTGACAGCTAAGGCAACCCTACAACTATTTCTTGCCTGTCAACAGTCCCCCCCAGATAAAGCACACACTGAACTCCCATGGATTTCCACTAGATTAATTATGGTCTTCTTATTTCCACCACTTTTCCACTGGCACAGTTCCAGCTTTTTGAAAAGCTTCTCATTATTCACATTAGTGTAAAAAAAATGAAGAATGTGTCTAAAAGACTGACAAATTCAGGCTCTAGGAGGCTCAGCAAGGAGACCTAATACCAGCATCCAGGACCCTTCACATGGAATATAGTGTCAGCAGCCTCGTCTTATTTAAATCAAAATGGTTTCAGTTTGAACTAGGAAGCAGCTTTGCTCTTTTTCTAAGGGTAAAGGGTATTCCTCAGATAACGAGATCCCAGATCTGTTGTGGCTATATCATTAACATCAATATGTGAAATTCCACATAAAAAAAGAACCAGAAGCCTCTGTAGGTTAGGACCCTGATGTTGGTTAATTAGCAGCACCATTTGTGAAGAGGCCCAGAGCCGCCCTCCACTCAAGACTGTTCCATCAAAATGTGTGGCAGAGGTGAAGCAGTCCCCGGCTCAGGACTCTTTGCTAACCCAACTCATGAGGCACACGGTATCCAGGCAGTGTACTTAGCCGCATGCAAATGATCTCAGCCCGCTACTGGGCAGTGGCAGCAGAAACTGTGCGAGCTTTATCGGTAAGGTCTATCCTGATCCTTTCCATCAGTTATTTTGCCTGCTCCACCTGTAGGACAGAATGGCAATTGCAGCGTTTCAAATTAGACCTGTTTACTATAATAGGATTACTGGCAGTAAAATATGCTCCCCTGATATGGCCAGTAATAAAGTTTCCACATAGAGAGAGGTCCACTGTAATCGATTTTTAGAGACGATTTTTACTAAGTTTCAACATTCATTTAACAATAACAATGCAAAGTATCATACTTAATTACAGATTACTTCTTAAACAGATGTTCTCTTACCCACATTTTTTTTTCTGTTAGTTTATTATCTGTTAGTCAGTTTTTCTGATATGCTTTTGTCAGGCAATGTCTAGAGTTTTTCCCTGAGAATTGGGTTGCATATGTCCATGTATTTCAGTCTTTAACTATTGTGTGTGTTATATGTATATTGCCTTAAAATACAGTATGACAAATCTCTGAAAGACCAGTTAAGAGTGACACTAGCAGTGTAATACTGATTTTGCTGTAACTCAAGAGTATAGCAGTATCTTAGTGTTCCTTGGTCCAAGTCCAGCATCTTTACTAGTGACCTTTCCTTATTATTTTTTTTCCTTTTTCTGAACAGACCATTTTATCCAAAATTTTAAAGCTCTCATTTTAGCTAAAGACTGAATGAATGAAGTCAGACTCCTCCTGCATACTGAAGATTGAGCTGCTGAGTAGTTTTCTCAAGGAGCCTGAGTTTACTTTCCATCTAATTTTACTGGATAGTAAAAATTTTGTATAGATACAAAACTATCATTTGTGTAACTCATTATGTACAGAATGAGAGGGAGTGTTCAATGTATTCATAGACAGTAATTTTGCAAGGGACCTGCTGGATGGGAAATAAACCTAGGAAAAAAACCATCTTAACTGATGTTATCCTACATTCCAGGAGGATTGTCTTTCAGGTAGTCTACCTCTACCATCAACACTGCAGCAGTGTTTATAGGCAGAATCTGGAGTTCTAAGGAAGTACTCATGTGAGAGTATGTGTGTGCGTATGTGTGCAAGGACAATTGGTTAAAGATAAATGATGTACAAACTACTACACTTTGTAGTCTTCAAGTCTTCTGCTTGAAGTCTACTAATGGCTTTACTTCCAGGACACTGGAGATAGTGGATTACTTTTAGCTTTATCTAATTTCTCCTTCCTAGTTTCTATAAAGTCCAGCATGACTGCAAAGCAAAGGAGGTATTTATTTAAGTCAGAAACTTCCCAAGTGTCTTGGGGTTAAGTAGTTAACAGTCTGTATGGGCACACAACATGATTAAATATGTTATGATACAACCTCTTGCAAAATACACACTTCAGAACTATTGTAGCTACTGACAAAACTACTGGTCTGCAATAATCCAACTCTGTGCATTATCATGAAACATTTTTAACAAAAGTTACTTGACTATTAACAAGGCTGACATGGTTTTGTGGGTGTTTTAGGTTTTTTTCTTTTCGTGTGTGTTTTTGTTTGTTTGTTTGTTTGTTTTTGTGTTTTGGGTTTTTTTTAATTTTCAAAGCTGGAAATAGTATCTGGATTGGTAAGTGTAGGCATTTCCAGATATGGGTTGCTTAGGCATTACCTGTGATGACAGTAGCTGCATCTTCTGCCTTCACATCTAAACACAGGGACATCATTTGGCTTTCTAAGCAGAAGTCATACAGCACTTTGAAAATGGCAGTATACACAACTGAAATCAAAAGTAGTACACAGATCAGAGCTGACAGCCCTCTCTGCATAATTCAGCAATTACTGTGTTCAGGCTCTTCCTCCTCTCCCAGAAAGTGACTCCTTAATGTGGCTTTTGGTGTCTGCCCAAGCTATTTTACACACACAACTTTAGCCTGCCATAGTGATACAAAATCATTACCAAAGTTCTAATCGCACCAGTTAGGTTCACTTTAAGAGTCAGAAGTCATATGATGTGAAATGCATCTGCAGAAAGAATAGATTCACCTTTATATTGTGAAAGTTACATGTAGTGCCACCCGAAAAAATACAGAATGGAATGATTTTCACTTCACCTTAATATTTTTATGAAAGTCTATGAGGAACTTTAAGTCAAAGTTTCTTTTCTCTGTTGTCAATGAAAAATGCTGTAAAAAAGTTCTGAGATGACTAAACAAGATGGGCAACAGTTCAGGTAAAATACTTAGCTTACATCATCCTAATGTATCTCACGTGTAACTACTATGGATTAAGTAATAATCATAGCCTAGTTAAAATCTTAGTGGAAAGCAAAGGATATGGAGAACGCATATGATCTATTTTAACATTTGTTCTCAAGTGAACACAGTGCTGGATACAACACAATGCCTTTTCCTCTTACATTTGCATCCACTCTATGTACCGGTCTTGTCTCACACAATATAAAGACACGCACACACAGTGCTCTAAATTAAGCATTCTTTTTGCTAGCAAAACTGTGTCAGCCATCAGTATACACACATATGCTTGCAAAATTCTTTGGAGAAATGCCATCCTACAAGACAAAGTGTGTTTTTGTAGGGTGATGTGCTTCTACACAATACTCCCTGCTGCTGAAGGTTTTCTAGAGATTAAATGAAATGTCTGAAAGATTTCTATGAAGAATATGTGCAAATCTTCCCCCACAATCCCTTCTGGATTGTTATCTTCTGCACAAAGGAGATTGAATTCTTCCGAGAATAAGACTAGGAGAAACAAACAACATTTTATCTCCACTAGATGAGTGCAGTAATACTACCAAACCCCTTCAAATGCAGGTAGATGAAGGTGTACATCTAAGGAGACTTAAAATATGGATTAGTAATTCTGTTCATTGTACTTAATGTACTGTACTGCAATAATACTTAATAATATTATACTGTACCACAAAAAAATCTCCAATTGCCAAAGGACAGTCACAAAATCATACATGTCCTTGGTTGTTGGGTTTTGCAGAGAGTGCTCTTGCATGAGTTAAAAACTGCTTCATTTCACATATAGCTTAACTTTTCCCTGTTGGTGACACAGCTGAAGAGGCTCATATATTTTGTTTAGTCCATCATGTGTTTGGAATAACCTATATTTGGAAATGTATTTCCAAGACAGCCATGGAAATGACAGAATATAAATAACCCAGCTGATTTTTGTTATATTAAAGCCATCACATTTGATATGTTGAAGTTTTTCCCTTAGTGAACAAATTCAATGAAGAACTAATGTTTTTGGAGTGCTGCTTCAGTTTTTGGGGTCCGGATTTTATTTTTTTGGAATACCAAATTCTTATGGAACCATAGTTTATTGTTTAAATACTCATTGGTATTTTGAATGCATGGATCATCATACTTTGCATTAATATGCATTTCACATAGAGCTAGATTGGACCCTGTGGGTGATAACATACCCCTGTAGTACAATTATGTAGTGGAAGGCCAGATGGCTATTTTGTGCAATTATATACCATAAAATATGAATCCTGGGTGGTTAACGAAAGAACTTTGCCCTTTGCAACCATAGCAACTTTTACTCTGTCATTTTTTTTACAGTCACATTTCTTTCACTTTTATTAACTTGTTTCATGTTTTCTTTTAATACGTGTTCAACCTGTATTACAGAACTAAAGATAAGATAGTTAGAGATCTCACCTTTGTAAATGAACTAATTAAGGTAAAACAATTGTGTTCAACATTTTGTGGGTAGTGACGCATGCTGTTCTGGCTATCATCATGCCTGATACATATACATTCAGAGAACAAATCTTTATTTTAGTATAGTGAAGCAAAATATCCCCTTTATTAGTTTGATGTACACGAAGTAACTTTGCATTTGTTACATGGATGATAAATATTTGGCAGATAATGTATAAACACTTCCATGGTTTATGGACTTTACACAGTCATCCTATACAGAGCATGCCCTTTCACAAGTATACAAACAGCTTTCCTCAGGGGGCTTAGTTAAAACACTTGGTCAAACATTTTGGAAATTAGCAATCTGTCGCAGAGGAGCATACTGGAGTGATGAGTTCACAGTTATACCAGCTGGACTTGAAATGAAAAGTTTGTAGCTCCAAAACAGAGAATTTATCAAGGCACACACATGCAAACACATATATACAATAGTGATTACTGTAACCTTCTTTACAGATCACATATAACAGTGAAGAGAAAGAACAAAGAAAGAAACAGAGAGGTCAGGACCATTGCCAAGATCTTGTTGCAGATTAGCAGATCTGGAAGTAAACATGTATTAATGGCAATCCCAATTCAAAGAGGCTCATTACCATATAAACAATATGTACATGTTTTCTCACATTAAGAAATGGAGACTGTCAGAAATGGTTACGATTTCCTTGACAGTATATGCACACTAACACACCTGCACTTTTTCTACACTAAAGGCAGTTTGAAAAATTGTACTCCCAATTGGCTCAGGACAGTTGGCAATTTGAGTGGTAGCAGGAGAAACCAGAATCAGAAAATAGATTACAAAAAACTGGGAAAGAATACATGTTTTCCTTCTGTTGCTCAGCATTAAAAAATGATAACTATTTTTAAGAAAATCAGTAACCTGACAATACCAATAAATTACACTGAAGGCAAAGAGCTGTACTTTTCAGTACTTCATCCTTGATGCCTGAGTTCTGCATATACATCATTGCACTACAAAGGAAACTACTCACTTTAAAGAAACCCCAAAACCAAACCTATTTCTGTATAGTATGATATCACATATATTTGAGGCCAAGTATGAGATATCATGTAATTATTTGTCACAGTGTTATGCAGCTGAAAGAAATAAAGCTTTTTGTTATTGTTGTTCTTGTTGGTTTTTTTTTTTCCTTGAAAGGTCTAGTTGAAATTTTGATTATGATATTCTAAAGAAAATGGCTAAAATAAGCTGTTAGTTGATTCATTAGACTTGCAGCTTGGGATGTTATTAAATTACCTTTATTATTTGTGAAATGTTGCATTCTTAAGAAAAAGCCATGCTAAAATTACTCAGGTGAAAAATAAGGGCTAAAAGAGCATATTTCTCTCACAGCAGTGATTTCAGAATGATAGTATAGACAATAATGTATTTCATATTTTTGAAAGAGAAAGCTAAGATCCCAATCCTGCAAATTGCTTCACTGAATCAGAGATAGCTTTACACACACAATACTAGTTTCATGTAACACTTTATAGGTTCCTAAAGCACCAGAAATACAGTCACTACCAGCTTGGAACATTTTTTTTTATTATTCTTTATTTTTTTAAAATTCTTTATAAATGAGCTAGCTTTCCTTACTGTGCTAATTTCATGCCTGCTCTCATTTTTGTTTCAAATGTCAGTAAAAACTAATTTCACTAGTGGAGTGCTAATGAAATCAATTACCATATTAAAAGAGATAGCTGGCAGGAAGAAAAAAAAAAAAAAGTAAAGAGCTGTAAGTTATAGCTAAAAAATATTACGGGAGTTTGTTGGGTTTTTTTTAAGTCAGTCTTCAAATTTTAATATTTTTCCTTCTAAACTGTTGGTTTTAACCTATTTTTACAAATTTCCAGAGAGAAAGTAGTATAATTTACTTCTACTTGGAATCTGAATGGCAGTTTTTTACTTAAAACTGTCTATTAATGATCACACCTAGAAATAATATGCTATAGTCCCACTCAGTGAGTATGTTTTCCTTTTGGAAAGACCCATTACTTTCCAGAAGTACTATCATGTGAGCATTCATCCCCAAGATTTGACATAGGCTGGTATTCAGTTTATCCCCTCATAGAACACATGATAAAAAAAAGAAACAGCAAGCTGCTTGCGTTTGTTTATTGGTTAGTTTGTTTTATTCTTAGTATAGAGCTGTCTTTCCTATAGCAAGTATATATTGTTAAGTCCTGTGCATGGAATACACCCTTTCTTCTACTGTTTTCTTAATTCTGTAGCATGAGTGTCTGCCCCCGTAAGAGGAAGCACGCTGCAAAGAGTAAACATCCTGAAAAGAGGGAAGAAGAAATGTAGCAGATGCCGGTGCTTTTGCGAGAGCTCTCTCCAGTCTCACTGCTCTGTGTTTACGTGCTGCTATTTTCACCCTGGTTTTGCTTGATTTATAGCCACAATTACTTTAAACAGCACTAATTACTGTAGAATATCTTTGTGGGCATTAATCATTAACCGAAAGACACCCTGGCAATGGCTCTGTTTAAGGATGGTCAAAGATTGCTGATAAGAACAGCAGCAAACAGTTTAGCCACATTACAAGAACGACAGCAGCTATGTACGCAGAAACAATGAAAAACATACAATACAGGAAGCCAGAGACATTTGGTCAAACATTACGTAGAAGTTATCATGTTGAGATGCACACGGAACACCTTTAAGGACATCTAGTTGAATAAGACAAAATTCATAGCTTTTAGGATTTTATGCATCTGAGAATGCTTTGTCTCCTAGTCACTGGAACATGACTTTGCATGATGCGCTGTTTTGCTGTTTGGCACAGTGTGGCAAGGGTGTGGAAGGCTACAGCTAGGTCTGAACTTGTTTTTTAAACCATTTCCCTTCCAGTGATCAAAACCCAACAGCCAGCTAAAATGAACCTTACCATCCCAACATTTTTACACATGAGTAAATCAAGGGTTCTGCACAATGAACAGAGCAGGATGCTATTTGTGTTCAAAGCATAATGCATAACACAGAAATTACCAGTGTAAATGAGAATTGTACAAGAACGAGTTTTGTAAGTCTTCCCTCCATTTGTATTATAGGGTAGTGTGTGTGTTTATAGGGTAGTGTGTGTGTTTATGTATCTATATATACCCATCCACTCATTTGTCTGTATAGGTATGAATCTCTGACCATGTAATACTTCTTTACAATTCACCGTATTATATAACTGCAGAATAGAATTTAAGGAAAGTAGATGATAAAAATAAAAGTAATTGAACCTTAGGCCTTGAAATCTTTCTCTTCATGGTTTGCATTCAGTTTGATTCAATTTTTTTTTTTTTTTCCTGACTCTCTTTTTTTTTCCTGACCCTCACCTTTTAACTAAGACGAGCCTACATGAGACTCACAAATTACTTCTATCACATAGCCGGTGAGGGACAGGCATATATTTGCAAGTCAGACATTGAGAGGATAGAAGACGTGTAATAGGTTAGGAAACATGCAGTACTATCAAAGAGAAATGCTAGGTGACAACTCTAGCTCTAGACAACTGATGAAATTGGAACAACTCATCAGACATCAGACTCTTGCAGAGTACTGTGCTTGCAATGGTTATGGATGTTGTCCATTAGCAGTAAGTAGGTTCAGCTTGCTTGGTCAGGACTACTGATGAAAACTGTGTCATAGGTGGTAGATATCCAAAATAAGAAAGTAGAAGGCTGAGCGAAAAACAGATCCTTAGGATCCAAGTGAAATTAGCTTAGGTGGCTAGCTGTGGAGAGAGTGATGAAAACCAGCCTGCCAGCAATTTCTCTCTCACACTTGCAGACTGATGTGTCTGGCTACGGGTTGGAAGTGTTGATGTCCAGAATAGAGGCAAGATCTGATGTGCTGTCATTGAATCAGAGAAAGGTCCTGAATGTGGATGAAATTCTACATAATAATCTTACACATCTAGAGTAAGAATAAATACTGAAGATTCCTTCCACTGCAATAAAAACAAAGTATGCAGATAACAATAGTGGGTGTAAAAGTATTTTGCATCACTTCATTGAAACCAACATTAGAAGAAAACAAATGAGGCTGATTTCAGCGTATAGACTGTAGATGAGTGAAGGCATGGGAGATCTGCAAGTAGCATTATAAATTGGGAATTTCTATTTAATTCAATTTCCGAACTGAGTTCCAGATTTTCTGGCTAACTTGTCTCTTCTAATTCCACATCACAGCCCCATCCTTGTCTTGCCTCCGAACTGTAGGCAAAAGTCTGTCTTTTCATGCTGTGTTTCCTGAACAATCAGCATTGGAAAGTACTAATTCAGTCAAATACCTAATATTTTACAGTAAGTTTAATGAACAAGAAGTCAGGAAATGCAGAGGAAAAGCAGTCTCTTAGATGTGTTTTTTTCTGGAATATGACTACTGAGCATGTGTTTTCTTTCAAGACTCCAGAGGAAGTGAAGCATTTCTGTTTTCACTTCTGTGTCTTTGACCCCTTGAGTACAGGGATTCATTTTTTAACATTGTGACTAAAATTTCAATTGCGTTTCTAGGTTATTAAACAGGAAACAAGGCCTGTAGGTTGTACTGGGATGATATCATCTTGTTTAGCTAAAGAGGTGTGACTGGATGTAAACACCTTTCTCTGACTAATGAAGATAATTTTAAAACTCACAAAAGGGAAAAGAGCTAAAGCCCAGAACACAGAGGGTTGAGAACTATATTCTATTTCTAAGTATTGAAATAAAAAATTGTGCCTTTAGAGCAGTTACACAAAAACCAGACTCCATAGTAGTAGGAAAAGAAAACAAGAACAGAGAATTGATTTCCTCCAAATGAAGCTAAGCTAGGTGCACAGATGAGAAGATTTTCTCATATCTGCACCCAAAGAAGAAGGAATCCAACAGGGGCTATTCTGAGATATAATGCAGCCAATCAAGTTAAAAAATCCAAAAACAATGAATAAGATACTTTCAAGAATAGTCTACTAAGTCAAATTCTATTATTAGATAACCTGTAAAGAGCAAAGCTAAGTAAAGTCCAATTACTTAGATAAAACTGAAAACATGGTATCTTATGTGGATAGCTTTTAAATTTTATAATAGTTGACCATCATGGTTAATACCATTCTAAATTTTCTATTTTGTTTTCAAAGGCCATTTTACTTTTGTCATTGCTGTTTCTGGGATGAGCCTTCCAGCTTTACAGGACAAGAGCACTAGACCTTACATCCTACTTCAGTTTAGACTGAAAGGAGCTTCCAATTAGTGGTTAGTCAGGTTCAGTGACCAAAACAGACAAAATGATTATACATATTTGATAGCTCAGATAGACGAATGCTATTGAGTTTGATTCCCTGAGATATATCAGGGATCTAACCAGGCCATTAAGTGTTTCTTTGTGTGAGATGTAAGTGAATAGTCATAGAAAGGAAGTGCAATTCCTACTGTCCAATATTTATTATGTGAGACAGCTTTGGAAACGGAAAAAAAAAAGATTCACTGAAGATCAGCCAAGTCACTTTCGCTTATAACGTAAGTAACATTTGTGTCTGGATCTCCATGGATGAAATATTCATGTTCTGGTCTGTGGATTGGACCTATCTAACTAAGTACTTACAGTTTGAAATTCCATTCACTTTTGTCTTTATGAGATAAACCTTTACTGCAATCAAGCCCAAACAATTGATTGCTCTAACAGCTTTGATGCTGGCTTGCACATTAGTTCAAATCTATTGAACCAAATAGTCTTGCACATTTGCTTTTTTTTTCCTCCTTTCTTACTCACTTTTCTACTTCTCCTACTTCAGAACATTCACTCTAATTTTGGACCATGCAAGGTCCATGTAATTTGGAATTTTGTTCCTCTTTACTAATTCTTATGTTGCTATATCCTGCTTCAGACAGACTTAATCACATACTTGTGATGTAGTCAGGTCTTATGATGACAATCAGCACTGAAATCAGCATAATTTTACATGTAATGAGATTTTAGTGTTAACCTTGAACTGTAGTCCTTAAAAGTTGAACCTTATTTTCTCATGGCCCATTCCTTCCACACTGGTCAGGTGGCATGAAGTGTTGGATCTGGATGTTTTCCAGATTTACATACAGAGGTGAACAGTATAAACTACTTCAAGCATACAGTACATAGCAAGACAATGTAATATTTTACCATTGCTGTTGGTGTTTACTCCAACCATGTAGAAAGGCTTCAGATTTCAAAATACGTTGTGTAGTAAGTACAAGAAGGTAGACACATGGTACTAATGAATGGCACAGAGAAATAGGGCTCCAATATGATTCTCATTGGAGAAAATAGCCTTGAAACAAGGCTGTGACAAGTGGTCAAAAGCCACAGATGCAAAACTAAGACCAGCATTTTGTTCTTAACTTGGAACTTGTTGAAAAATAATTCTTCTTCCTTTTTCTTTTAACACAGTTTAGAAATTGAAAAGACATGTTTAAGTCAGATTTAAATATAAAAGATTTTATTTCAAATTTCATGATTGCTTATATTCCATAATAAACACACTTCCTAAACTTTGTTTCTTACTATATATTATTTAAATTATCA
>JAOEGS010012227.1:0-10289 GCA_025447755.1 Corythornis vintsioides | reverse complement strand
GTGATCCTGCTGTGGCAGGGGGGTTGGACTAGATGATCTTCTAGGTCCCTTCCAACCCCTAATATCTATGAATCTAATAATATCTATGAATCATTTTGCTCTGCCATTTTTCCCCCAGGAAGTTAGATATAAAATCAATGATAGTGTTGGCAATGATCTTCAAATACCCTGTTATTTTTTTTTAAGCAAGGCACCAGATAAATATACCTTCTCCCTCCAAAGTTCCCTCCAACAAATGGAAGAACTAAAAATGTACTCTTGGCTGATTTTCATAAAATGTAAACTTTTGATTTTATGGAATCTTCAGCAATACAGGCATACTTTACATTTAATTTGGGAATGGAAGGAAAGGTTTACAGTGAGTTAATGAGGCAATTTAGAAACCATACCTGTGTTTTGGGTACTGTGTACAAATTTTATTGTAGTAATTTGACTAATTTGAATCATATTCTTCATTATATTTTTTCAACTATAATACAAATCACCTGATTCAGAACTCAATTATTTCCTTTTGTTTTAGTTAATTTTCAGTCAGAACAGTAAGCTGATCTAACTCACTGAGCAGCTGTGCAACTGATAGTACTATGGGAAGTTGCACAGGACAGGGGTTTTAATCTTTCAGACTAGCAAATTAAGGTGCTGACTCTTGTTTTCATTAGAAACTGTTCCAGAAAGACACAGAGTCACTGGTATACTTAAACAATCTGCCTCTCACCATTCCGGATTATGTTTTATGAGATTAAGCTGCACAAAGGGCACTTTTGGACTAAATTCTATCAACCTGGCTTTATACTTGTTACAAGACAACAGCAAAATCTGGTACTCTCTAACCAGTCCTGGAAAACACTGGTGACAATTTATTTTAAGGTGTAATTTAGTAGTCCAATTTACAAATTCACAAATTACATTTACAAGTAATGTAAGTGAAGCATACTACACTTAATGAAAAGCTATGAAAACTATTCATCCTTCTGTCATACTGACAACCTACAAAACATTTTTACTCCTCATAATATCTGAAGGGCATGTCAAGTGAAATGTTCATTATGGTTTTTATTGATCTTATTCCATCTTTTTCTCTATTATATTAGCTATTGTAATTTATCTTGTGATTTAACATATCTGCTAAATTAATTGCTAACAGTCAATGTCAGGATTATAAAAAGTAATTGGTAGAAAAAAGCCATCTGCAATACAGCTTCCTTGAGGCTGCTCTCCTGTTTGTTCCAGCACTAGATCAGAAAACAAAGATATAAAAGCAGACCTAGTTTAGATTAATTTTCACCTTTAACACATCCCATTTTTGTAGGTCATGAGTTAATCTGGAAAATGGAGCCATTAGAGTAGCTCTGGATTTAGCTCACAAAGTGATTTTCATTCCTATTGTATATGTCTGGAAACTAAATGGAAGTGTGTTCTTGGCTGTAACTCAATTTACCTCTCTCTTCCCTGATTTATGACAAAATAGCAAAGACAAGAGCAGCTCTACACAGTTGCATTTAGAGAACTGCATGCAGCCTAGAGTTAAATTTCATCCTTGCACCCTGTCTGTGCCATTTTTGAAGGTGATTAACCTTGAAGGTGGTGGCAAGTACCAGTGTTTTATGACTTACAAAGCACTCATCCCAAATTCATTTTGGAAGGAAATTATGTGAAACTCATAATGACTGAATTTGAAGCTTCTTGCAGTAACCTTTGTGCTGAGTACTACCCTCCCACTTAACTGACTCCCAGAAAAATGAATCACATACACAGCAATCACTGATTACAGAAACACAACAGCATGCAGCAGACCAAAACTAAAATGTACAAGATGCTGGTCTATAAGTAATCACCAGTTTATATTTTGAATTCCTTGTCAAAAGAATCTTCCCTCCAAACATAACATTTCATCTGCTCCAAAATAATAATAAATCAAAAAGATACTACAAACAAGTTCTTTCTCCAAAAGAGAGAAAATACCATTGTTGTTATAGGTTTTCTGAATAAATATAGAGGTAAACCTGTCCATATTCTGCTGAATTTTATAAAAGTATATTAACTGATAAATATTGGGTATCTTAAGGGACAAGGATCATTTTTCGCAACAGTTAGGTTGCTAGAGAGAAGACTAATGAGGACTATATTCTTAACTTCCCAAAGTGAGAGCTGAAAGGGAACATTATAGCTCTCTATAAATACATAACCATAGAATCACACAGAATGTCAGGGGCTGGAAAGGACCTCAAAAGATCATCTAGTCCATCCCCCCTGCCAGAGCAGGACCACCTAAACCAGATTACATTGGAGCAGAGGGTGACAGAGCTCTGGAATGGGCTGCCCAGGGAGGTTGTGGAGTCTCCTCTGGAGACATTCAAGACATGCCTGGATGCATTCCTGGGTGACTTGGTCTAGATGATCCTGCTCTGGCCAGGGGGGTTGGACTATATGATCTTTCTAGGTCCCTTCCAACCCCTAACATTGTATGAACACATCCAGGCAGGTTTTGAATGTCTCCAGAGAAAGAGACTCCACAACCCCCCTGGGCAGCCTGTTCCAGTGTTCTGTCACCCTTACAGTGAAAAAATTCCTCCTCATGTTTGCATGAAACTTCCTACGCCTCAGCTTCTACCTATTGCCCAATATCCTGTATCAAGCATCACCAAGAAGAGCCTGGCTCCATCCTCCTGGCACTTGCCCTTTATATATTTATCAACATTGATGAGGTCACCTCTCAGTCTCCTTTTCTCCAAGCTTTAGCTACACTAAAGTGCAATGAAGGCAATTAAAAGTTTGGGTGCCTCCAATATATATATATATATTCCAATATATATATTGGAATGCAAGAGCAAGGTTTCTAAATACCAGAGGAATTAAGTTGTGAAATACCTTTCTAGGAGACTAATGTAGGCAAAGAAAACCTAATATATATATATTGTATGGCATGGCTAGCTTTAGACAGACTAATGTTGATAATAATTTTTGTTAGTTATTCAGTAGGAATCATAGGAACTAGATTCATGGCAGTGTCAGAAACTGTCAAAAACCAAGTTCTCATGAACTTCTTTCTTTTGGTAGATCAAAGAAAGGAGTAAATGCAAGAAAAAATCTAAAATTAGGGAAAGTGGAGAATGATAGCCAGGGAATTTCTAGGAATTCATAAAGTTGTCAGATTCTTCTGCAGAACCTTTTATTTTGTTTTATAAATTTATTTCTGTTTTATTAATACAATATTTTGTCAGATCTCACCTTTCTAGTCTTGACTTTTAATGTTTTAAATTTGAAAATTTCCAGTAACTAACTTGTGTGATTGCTGCTTGTTGCCACATTGTGGCACTGTTACCACATTTAATACAAATAATACATGTAAAAAAAAAATATGCAGAAAAACTTCTACTATTAAATTTTGTGGTAGAGTATTTCCCAAATCTAAGCTAAATCAAAATTATGAGAAGGACTGGAAATATTTTTTCACTGACTTCCACTGACACTGCACTGCAATATGTAACTATTGCACTGAGTCTATCATGGCATTACTAAATTTCATTTAATGAAGTCTAGGATTGGACCTCACAGTGTTTTGAGTTTTATTTTTTGTGTTTTAGTACTCCTGATTAGAATAATGGTAAAACACCACTGAAACTGAGGAAAAATTAAGGAATAGTTCAGGCAATTTATTTAGCTAAGGAAGCTCAGATTTTTACAAGACTGAGTAAAACATTTATTTTCTAAATAAATGTAGAAATAACGTTTTTGGAATTATTCTGTAATAGTATTAATGTGATTCCAGTAACACAAACTAGAATACTTATCTTTCCTGTGATTAGATAAAGTAAGATGGGAAAGGGAGTGATGTCTTTAGCTCATATGAAGAGATATTATACAAAACCATTGCTAGTAATTTCTGCAGAAGGAATGTGGAAATAAAATAGCTCAAGTGTGGCAGACCATGACAGAGGTACCTTAAAAAAGGTGCCTGCAGAAGACTATTAACTCTCATCCACATGTGTCTGGCTCTCTAGCTGATGCTGTTAGTCTCTGGGAGCCATGAAGATCAACCAGTCAATGAAAGAAGACAGTAATACTGTTAAACAGATGTATTTTACAAATGCATTAAACTCAGACAGTCTGCTGACACTGTGATGTGACAGTCTGCTTAACTGTGATTAAGAGAAGCAAGGCTTTTTCTAGTGACATATTTCCTCTCTTGTAGAGGAAGAAATTGTCAAACACTGATACTCCCCATGCTGGCACTGATATTCATCTGAAGACCTATGATTATCAGATCTCCAATCACTCCTGTAACATTATCTGCCATTCAGACAAGCCCCAGGACAACTGCAATAAGGGATGATTTTGCAGAGAAAATAATTTGCACATGAGACACAGCCCCTCTATCCAGTGTATGTAGTCTGGGTGAGATCTTCAGCTGTAGTACCTCTGAACAGTGACATAAATAATCCACTTGTTAAATGTTTCTAATACCTGCTATAGCATTGCCCAGTTTGACTTTTCCTTGAGCAGGAAGTCTGTATATCCCCATAGTTCAGACAATGGTATGTTACGTGTCCAAAATTCAAGGTTTAGTAATGATATGTCAGCATTTCACTTAATTGCACACTATGCAGAACATAAAGCTGTTAGGTTTGTTCCCTTGATACGGAAATGTTAATGTATTTGTTACAGGCTTGACAGAAAAAACATCGTAAAATATTTTCAAATCAGAATACCTAGCAATGTTGGGGGAATAAAAGACAAGGGAAGCTTGTAAGCAATTGTATGCATGGATTACAATTATCCACCTGAAATCTGACTTTCATTGACTGACTTCCATTTCACTGACTACAGCACAGCTTTATCAAGATGCTGTGACTCACAGTAGCCAATATAGGCAATAAATTAATCTTTAATATGACTGAAGAGGTGAAATGAGCAGCAAATCCTAGTAAGAGAACTGCAGGTATCCAACCGCCTGGACATGTCATTTGTCTAATAGTGGCAGGTGTTATATGTGGTAAAGGATGTTTACCTGGTGATTTATTTATGATTAGGAAATTAGGATCACATTTGCTTTCCCAGATAAATAAATATGGATACATGTAGGGAATTAAAGCAGGCTGTTTTCAGTACTGAATCTATTAGGAAAGGCATGTATGTATCTTGACTTCAACAAAGGAAGCTATTCTTGCACTTCAGTTTTCTTTATTGGGAAGGATACATAAAACAGAGACATGAATAAGACAAAATCACTTATTAGGACGTCTTTTATGAAGTCTTACAAGCAGAAGAGAAGATACAGAACTATACAGAAACAGAGAAAAAGGACTTGCAAACTAAATGGACCATTATAAATTGTCTACATATTCAACCCATATTATGGGGTGAACTTCAGTGGACTCTTCCAAAGACACGATAGTAATAACAACGTCAAAAGAGTAGAAGACCCTTCACAAGAAGCATCTTATGACACTATCAGAATTAGTTTCGACACTTCTGCACTTACTATATGACTAGGAAAGGTATAACAAGAGGATTCACATACACTTCAGAGTTATAAATTACCTTTGTACTCCTGTAAAGCAACACTGTAAAAAAATAATTTAATGAAAACCCATACATACAAGAAAACCCCAACATGTAAATAAATATAAATACCAGTCTGAGTAACTGCACCTTGCAAGAAGCATTCTGACAAGAAGATGATTTCTTTCCCTCTTAAGTTATTTATCTTTTGTAGATGTATATGTTTGTAAATTCATTTTAGTTAGTCTCCAACCCACCACTCTTCCTAACACCATGAGCGTTAATGGTGAGTTACTGGCAATCTGCAGTGTTTTATTGTGCTTTTCTGTGTATTTATATGCTGCATCCCTATCTATAAAACAGGAGCAGCATTACTTACAGAAGTTAAGTCTTAACTCACTCCTGTAAGATGTCAGTCCTGAAAATAAAAGAAAAATCAGAGCCAAAATATACATTGTTTGGGATGACTGTATTCTCCAAATGCATAAAGACATTGACATGTAATGCAGAGCCATTGCCCCATAAGGAGAAAGGGTAAACATCAAACTTGTACAAACCCTCTGTGTGGTTTCTTGATATATCTGCACCTCATTCCTAAGAGAATTATACTGGTTCTCAAATACCTGCTTGGCCCTGGCCAGGTACTTATCTGATGTGGGATTATGACAGAGAGCTTTGTGACCCTTTCCTAAATTGATACCCTGATTTAAACTGTTGTACCTACTAATATGAAATTGCATGAAAAGAAGGGATAAAAACAAGGTGGTCCACTTTAAGCAACAAATGATTATCACACCTGAGAACTGGAGACAAACATGCAGTCTTCTGTGTGTTTACTTTGTCCACCTAGAATTTTCCACTCTCAAACCAAAGAGAAGCAAGAGAAATGCTCTTTGCTGTCATGCTGATGTAAACATCTAATTTTGCTCCTTTATAATACTGAATGCAAGCACAATGCAACTACTCTATAGGGCTGGAAGTCTACCAACTCTCAAAACATTTCAACAGAGAATTACAATGTCTAGACTTTATTCACCATCAAGAGTCTGACCTGAGTCATTTTGCCAAACTTCAGACACCTAATACCAGGAATTAAGCTTGAATAACTTCCACATGGTTTCATACTGAAAAAATTATCATTATACTCCTTGGAATTGGGTATATCCTCACTCACCACAGAACAGAATCATTCTGGTTGGAAGACACCTTCAATATATATCAACTCCAATTTTACCTGCATAAAGAGCATAGATTTTTAAAATTTTCCAGTACAAATCTGTAATTTTTGGCTTAGATATTAAATCATTGTTTCTAAAATTATATACTTACATGTCCTCAATTTATAAAATACAAATTAGTAAAAAAAATCTTAAAACTTCTGTTAATTGTGCATTTCTGAAATTTAAAATAAGAAACACTGTTTTTTAAATGAAATTAACTAAATATGCATATGACAGGCTAGAATGCTCTGTACTTCCCTTATACACACACATGACCCTAATTCAGAGAAAACTGCCCAAGACTACTAGAAATTAATGTAGATGGACACAGATCAAATTCTATCCACAGTTCAGATGTAAAACTTGAAAAGAGCTGTGATTTGCAATTAAAGGATCAAAAATTTAATTTCCCTATAAATGGGAAATTAAATGACACATTTCTGCATCTGCATTTGATTTTGAAAATTTCCTGCTTTCAGTTAAAGATGTGAAAAAGATCAACATCTAGGACTCATGGAGCACTTCCCTCAGTCCTGTGAAAATCGATTCTTTTATACATACAATTACAATCTTTCCAATGGCTTTGCAACACTATGAAGTCTGTAAAGTTCAAAGGTAGTTCTGTGATGCGATAGGCCAGTGTTTTGTGACCTTTCTGAATTTAATGATCACTAGATACTTTTCAAATGTATGTGTAGAGTCCTACATGACTAACTGAGGCCTGTGGATCAAGGAGTTATCTGTCTTAATTAATTTTACAGTCATATAGTCTAGAAGCATTTTATGAAATCCCTGTTATTGAAAACCATGACAGTGACTATCAGCATTTGGAACTAAAGAATGGTCTATGAATTTTTTTAACTTAACCAGCTAAAAAGCGAGCATAAAAAAAAATATTTTTCCAATATGTTTAAGATCTATTCAATGATTATACTGAGTTTACAGTGTAGTACAAAGCAGAATGGCGACTGAAGAACTGGAAAGATGTTCTAATTACTCACATAAAAAAAAAAAAAAAAAAAAGCCAAGGCAGAACAGGCCACCAAAGGTTAATATTGAGAATATCGAAAATCTCATTACAAGAACTGTGGCACTTAACTGATCTGACTATTTGACTGTCTGAGTCAGTGGCCCCAGAGATTTATGTACCCATGCAATTCTGCAAAGGCCTTTCTTGGGTCTGGCTTTGTGCAGTTGATCAGTGAAAGGACTTCACAGCCTGCAAAACAAAGAGGTAAAATCTGGCCATGATTCTGACAGGACCATAACTTACAGACTTGTCAGTCTAAGAATAATAGGCCATACTGTGCTTCCTAGAGATGATGGATCAAGCAGATGCAACCAATGTAAAAAATATAGTGAGAGAGAGCACATATTAGAAGATGCTGCTGCAAGAACTTAAAAATATCTTCATTGAAGACATGCAGTACCACTGGTCTACATGTACTTAGAGGTTTCCAATACTTTATTTTACTACACCTAATTAAGAATTAAAAATGATTTGCACACAAAGATTGAAACATCTGGATGGTTCTAAAGAGTATAATAAATGCAAAACAATAGCAGAAAAAAAAATTGCTTTTATAAGTAGACGATGTAAAATTGCCAAATGCCATATGCAGTAGTCATTATGAACCAAATATGAAAGAAAACATTTGTTTGCAACAAAATGCAATTAGACTGTTGTCCTGCCAATATGCAAAACATAGATACAATGATGACATCTATGCGTTCTTGTGTGGTGCCCTCTCTGGACTCTGATAGTTATGAGCTCACAAATTGCATTATATTTGGCATGACAACTTGTTGTAGACACTACTAACATCAGCTGTTAAATGTGGCAGCTAATTGAAAATGTAAGTGTTCTTGTCTTGGTCCAGGACTTCCAGTGATTTATGTGCATCTGGACTAAGGTTATTGAAATGATAATCTTATGATGAAATTGAAAAGAGAAGCAATTAATCAAAAAAGACAATCAGAAAAAGGCACAATGAAAGACTGCTATTTATGAAAAGAAAATGGGTCCTTATCTAGCCTAACTTACAAACAGAACAATCATTGAAATACTGGGACATTTTCTGAAGAATACAGAGTGGACCTGTCTTCTACCAGTGATAAACATTTTACATTTCTCATGCTGCTTTACTGTAACAACAGAGCATCTATGAAATTCAAGAAACTCTTTCACAATTTAACTTTATTGTATTTTATTTATTTGAATGTTGTTGCAATAAAAAGCTTTTTTTTTTTTTTTTGTAATGAGGATTTCAGTGCTGTGGTTTAATTCTCATTTCACTTAATTAATCTCTATTTTATTTTAAACAAAAAGGAGCAACATCTTCTCACTAATAGAGAGAGAGACGAAATAGGTAGTCTATGTGATCTAAGAGTTAAATCAGGTGTGCATTCTAAGAACTACCTTCTACTTTAACAGCAATTAAACAAACCTGGTCATTTGAATACATGGAGTTTTTCTGTACACACTGTGAACCATGGGTCAGAAGCCTTGAATTCAAACTGTGGTCAAACACTTTCAACACAAATATTATTTACACCCACATATCAAATAGCAATAATCCTTTAATCCTATCATAGCTATCCAAGGCTGGGGGGCAGAAGGACAGAACAGAGAGGAGGTCAATTTTGCCTAGGGAGAGACAGGCACTGTGTTTAAAATGTAATTATCAAAGGGAATAAGGAAAACACAATATATGAGCATTATATTTTCCCTATTGTGAAGTTTCATTACTTCCTTACAGATTCTAGAGATTCCAGATACCATAAATGTATCAGATGCTTCTAATAGATTTAAATTCAGAAGATTGCTGTGGGAAAATATATCTAAAAGTCTTACCTTGATCTCTTTAACTGTGACTCCTCATTTTTTTTATTATCTGGCAATGCTACCTTCAGGAAACAACTAGGAGTTGGGCAAAAACTTTCAATGCCCCAAACCAAATAACACCTGTACTAGAAAGGAAACAATGAACACTCAAACAGCAACAGAGGAACAGACAGTGGTAGAAAGCAGATCTCCTCATTTTAGGCACCATCAAAGGTGAGGAGATCAGGAAATAAACATCAGTCCAGAGGCCTCACTAATATATCTTACTGTTTCTCTTTCCCCATTTTATACTGTTTTCTGCTGCTATCTTTGAAAAGTCTAAAACTTCCCAGTCATGTTGGGAATATGTAGGATGTGAACGCCATCGTGTAGATAGATTTCTTTCCCCATATATTTGTACAGATGTCTAAATATGAGCAGAAATAATATAGTCAGATGCTGTATTCAGATACTCAGCTACACATATTGAATATAATTGAATATACCTTGATGGAATACCTTTCAATGAATTAAGCATGAATTTCAGAAGTAACATTTAATATTTTTCATTCAGAAATAAATTAACTTTCTGAAAAAGAAATCTAATGCCATTCTTCAACCATCTTGTTATTTTTATTTTAAAGAAAACCACACTGCAAATTAAAAAATTAGATTCCAGTTGTATATCCAGCCCACAGACAGCATATGTTACAGGAGGGAAATAAACTGTTACTAAAAGGACA
>JAOEGS010012224.1:61415-88924 GCA_025447755.1 Corythornis vintsioides | reverse complement strand
GGCTCTGAGCATCAGCAGATGCAGTGCAGTGTGGAAATGTGTCACTCATCATTTTAGGGAGAGGAGGGAGACTCTGGTAAAAAACTTTTAAAAGCTAGATGGACTATATGCTAACCAGAGAAAGAACAAAATAAAGCATCTGGTTGGTTTGATTCTGAAACTGAAAAAAACCAAAAACCTGTAAAAAAAACCCCAAACAAAACAACAAAAATCTCCTATATTTACACATTTTATTTTGCCTTCTGTCTAATCAATATAAACAGACAGGTTGATGATAAGACACAGCATTAGCTTCAGTTTAGTTTGCTGTATTCCTTATTAGTTTAATAGACTATTTATTGACCTGTACTTGCATTCTATACAACTACTTGTAAATTCAGCACTGAATTAGTTTATAAAGAAAGTGGGGGGGGAGAATTTCAAAGATTTCAGGATACTCACAGAGCCAACATTCAACAGAACTTTATGAATAAAGGTCTTCGATTAACAAAGAAATACCTGTACATCCAACTTCATCTGCCTGAGCTTCAGGCCCCAGGATTTCCTTTGTTTCTTTTCCAGCTGAAAAGCATTTTTCAAAAAGAAGAATTAATATTTTTTAGAAAACCCAAAGAAGCAAAAAAAAAAAAAAAAAGTCACACATACAACAGAATATATTTGAGTTATTTCTTCAGCAATTTTTTTTCCCCATTGCTGTATTGTTCAGGACAACTGCATTTGAACACAATGTTCTTTCAAAATATGGATTGTGCATTATTTTGGCAGTCTATAATCAGATGAATCACAAAATACTCCATAGTTAAAGAAATAAAATCTTGAAGCAATACTAACCACTAAGCATTATTTGAAGAGAGGTAAAGACAGGGACAGTTTCTCCAGCACACAGCTCCTTAAAAAACCCTACCTACAAATGCAGATAAATCTGTTACACTGGAATATTCTTTCCAGACACCAGAGTACCATAAAACAAATAAGTTTACATTATTTTTTCCAATTAGCAGCTTTTGATTAATCATTTGCTGATGACATCTCTGAACAGCTACCTCATGCATTTTCTTGTACATCATCTACAGCCCACGTAGAGACTGTGATTGCTTCAGAGGGGTGTTAGGATGAAGGCTGGACTTGATCCTACAGATCTTTTCCAACCATAATGATTCTGTGCTTAAACAAGGGTTTTAAACACATCCTCCCCACTTCAGAGCAACTGTACACTACAAACATGGAAAGTATTTCACATATATATTCCAATATTCAGTAGGGGTTGGTCTGCAGGTACCAGACATCTGTAGAACCAGCTCTGTGGTGACCATCAGCCTCTGAAGCTCCACCAGCTCCTGCTGAGCTGCAGCATTCAGGGATGCAGCATGGAAATGTTGACTCCCTACAGGGCATTGGTTCAAATCAATAAACAGGCAGAGTTATTCCTAATTTATGTTTGCTGTGGTTTGTTGGGTCATCCAGAGTAGTCCAGACTGGAAGTTCCTAATGGAAAGGCTATTGCTGTTATTTCTGTCAGAACCTGGTTTATGGCAGCAGAGCATAGGAAAGCATTAATTAAATTTAATTAATTAAATTTTCCTCTATCAGTAGTATGTTAGCCCAATACATGTGAAATTAAAGTGTTATTATTTCATAGTTTTATGATTAAAACCTTAAATGTTTCAGAGCTACTTGGAAGACAAAGACTCATAGATGATGGAGGAGGTCAGACCACACAACTGCTACGATCTGAAATGGCAACTGTTAGACTTTTATTTACATTACTTCACTCTAGGTTGGTGCAGAGAAAAATCCTTTGGTTTGGCCAGTCAAAACCTCAGAACATTCCAGCTTTTTAATTACAGGAGAAGCCAATTTCTCCTTTATGTGAAAGATGATAAATTTGATAATTTCTCAAATAATATCATCTTTCTCAAAGGAAAAGATTAATTCTGTCTACTTTCTTAAAAGCCCACAGCCCTAGAATAACTGCAGAGACTCACAAACAAGAAATATGCTTAAAAGGAAACTCTAACTCTTAAATCCTACTTTAATTTTAATTGTCATCTAAAAAAAAGCCAGACAACCCCACCCAAAAAGTCTCTATTTTATTGGTCAACACTGGATTGCAAACTAATTACATTTTTGGCTTGTGATACCACAGACTTGGTTCAGAATTTGTAGGATGGATGACCACATGCAATGCAAGTTTAAACCCCAAATTTAATATGTTAAAAACCATCGTAATGGAAAAACACTATTTTTCTTTAAAAAGGGTGATTTTTCTCCTTTATGAAACAGACTCAATGGAAAGGGGAGAATATCAGTAAGTCATTACTCTCAGAAATCTGAATTATAGTGTCTCCAGCTGTCAAATTCCATTGGCTTCAGCAGAAATAAAAGCCAGGCTTCCCAAGGGAATGTCAAGAAATTTCTGGCATTATAGATTAATCTCAGTGAAGTTCACCCCCCCTCTCAATTCTAACAATCATAACTCTGGTATTGTCTCTTCTCAGTGTAAGACAGGGAGGAGCCCTTTTCCACCAGGGATAATCTTCTTTAATGTTGTAGGAATAATGAATAATTAGAATGATGTTAAGTAGAGCTCCCTCTTTATAGCTATGCATGGTCCACTCAGGGAGGCAACTCTGCCATCCAGAAGTTACCAAACTGCAAACACAGCTGCTGGGAAGCAACAGAAAGGGATGTGATGATGAAGGCACAGATGTTAAAACACTGTTCCACCAAGTCATAGCTCTGAATTCCAGAAGAAATTTGAGCTACCTGCTGACTGACTGCTTAAATCCACGTCTCCATGAACAGCATCTCCACGAACATCCATCTTGGCACCACATCTGAACATACCAGGTAACTGGAAAGCATGTTCTTGGATGTCTGTACCTCATCATTGCTCATAAGCAGGTGCTTAGAGACACAGTGGGACTTCCCTAGGGGTCAACACTAATGATTTTCAGACTGTTGCCCCCCAGGTAACCATGTGTACTAGCCAGATGACACCATCACTGTGTCACAGGCTGACCAACCTCTCTGCATGGGTAAAATAACCCATCACATTTAATCCACTGGCAAAATGGCAATGTTGGTTGTACACACAAACTTCACTGTGATTTCCACCACAGCCTTATCTTCAGAGAGAGAAATCAACTCCAAAGGCCATCAAAAGAGTGGATAATTTCAGTTCTTTAGAGGTAATTTTCTGATGTGCATGCAGAAAGTGTTATTTACAGCTTACAGCACTGCCTGGTTGGTTGCTTCTCTCAGTAAAAACTGGACCAAAAAGATGCCACACTTTTTTAGTCTTCTTCCTATATGAAATTAATACAGCATAGTGCAGCAACCTCCCTCAGCAGCCCATCCCACTGAAAGAACACAATCCATCAACCTAAAGTTTTATGAGTTGAAGGAATTTCTGAGTTCCTGGAAGAGCTTAAACATAAAAGGTGACTTCATTAATTTTTAAAAGTTAGTTCAAGGTCTAGACAATTTTTTGGTTGTTGTTAGATTTTTCAAACTCTCAAAGATTTCTTAGCTCCAGGTGTGAGATTGCCAGATTTGTTAAATACTTAAAATACGTAATAATGCCTTTTAAGTGCATTTATAAATAAGTGAACGATTTTAACCTTTTGGGTTTTGATTTTTGATTGCAGATTTTACTTTAAAGTAAAAACAAAAAATGAAATAAATCACATTGCAGAGCCATTGCACACACGAGGGCTGGCACACTGCCAGCCACTTGTGCAGGATACACATGGTGCACTTTTTCAAACCCAGACTGACAGTTTCAGTTAAACCTCTTGAGATACACACCTTCTATTTAAAACACCTGTTCCAAAGGTCTCTTAGAATTTCAGTTAGAATGGCTGGAAACGGAAGGAAACTGATCTGATCAAGAAATGTTACGTGTCTTGTTTCTATTCTTGGCCATTGGGGAAGAGAAGAAATATGTAAAAAAAATAAAAATATCTATGTCTCATTCTGTCAAGTACAGCTAAACCCAGGAATTTTCAGCAGGACTTCATGGATGAAACCCAACTTGCTAAAACTGCTGTAGTGGATGTGTTCTAAAAATAATCACCAGTCCTAAGATGGTATTAGTGTTGCATGGACATCTACTCCAGTACCTTTCTCTGTATGAGTTCAGAACCTCTCTCTCCAGATTGCTAATGTGCATCCAAAACTGATGATGTGATTTTCAGCTCACAGCTTTCCTTCTAGGAAAGCTATAAAAAAAAGTAAATAGTACTTTGCCATTGCAAATCAAAACTCCATAAAACCTGATGTAGCCTTCATTTCTCATAGCCAGAAATTCTAACAATTTGTTTTTTAAAAAAAAAAAATTGCTGTCAAATGAAAAGAACCTCCAGACTGCTAGAAAAATACACTTTTTTTTTTTTTACAGGAGAAATTTATGGTAGTTTGAGCAAACCTTTATGGCAATTGCTTAATCTTCTGTCTAAACAGTGATGAAAACCTGTGTTCATCACCAATGACCAAGGCAGAAAAAAACCCACTGTCCACACTGTGATTCTACAATCACAGTCCAATTTAGTTCAATCCAAACTGTACAATCACAGCACAACTTGGTTTGCTTGGTTCCAACAAACTTTAAAAGGTTCCAAATGGAACATCTGAAATAAGAAGTAAAAAAAAAAAATTAAAAAAGAAAAAAAAGATGCCATCAAGTGTTCTGAAAATCCCCAGAAGGCTGTTTGAGGTGGGATTTTGTGTCACATCCACCTGTGTCATGGCTACACCTGCAGGAAAAGTTCAGTCCAAAGGGTCTGACCTAACACCTCTGTGAGCCACTGCTCTTCTTCAGTCCTTATTTCATTTTACACCTACACCTGAAGGAGTCAACAGACTTTTTTTTTTAATGCAATTCCTGATGGATGCATCCTGCTGTAAAGCAGAGATATTATCAGAGAACTAAGAAAATTACCTACCCAATAAATGAGCTCCAAAAATACTCATTTCCCTGCCCTGTATATACCTTGGCAATAGCAGCTACGTCAAAACAGGCTGAGTTGCTGCTATTCTTTGAACTCTCAGCTGCTCACTCTCAGCTGGATTGCAGTTAGGGACCATATGACTGCTTTCTGTTTATTTAGATGTGAAGTCATGCAATTTATCTTCAAACCACCACTTTTAACAAGGTGGATGCTAAAGAATTGTGGCTGCAGTTCAGACACCAAACAGGGATACGCTGGAAAATATTCTGTATCTTTCAGGGGATGAAGGCAAAATTCCACCATAAAATCCCACTCATTTATGGTTTTAACCCAAATTTGGCTCAAATGTGAGCATGCTGTGTGATATTATGAAACTCAGTATCTGACTGCACAGTAAAAAGGGCTCGTTTCCTGACTGCTTCAGATTTTCAGCTCCTAAAGCTGCTGCATAATATGTGCAAAGTTTACCTCCTTCCAGTGTTTGCAAAATACAGATTCATTATGAGCAAGCTCACCAATTCTAAAACCAATAATCAAAAATGATGTTTTCTGGCTGTATTTCACAAAGAAAAATAAAAGTAGGGGCTGCTCACAGGGAGAATTACATCTGAATATTATTTGGTTTCATGTTTTTGGCTTTCTGCTCACTCCCCAAGCTCAGCAAACCCTCAGCCTCACTGGGAGTTATGGCAGAGACCTGCCATGCAAAAAGACCTGGAAAATCCAAAAGCAAGTAGCTGGAGTCTGATCACCCTTGAGGATACTGCAACTACAGAGCTAAAGCTCCTCTTTAACAATTCCAATGGGGTGGATGCATCTCTGAATCTGCTTCAAATATTAAATGAAGAACATATATTTCAAGAAATATTTTGGGAAAAAAAAAATAATGTGGGTTTTTTTTTATTACATGTTGTTTCAGTAACAGAGTAACCAACGTAAGTTGAATCTTTGTTTTGAATCTTTGTTTTGGAAACCTTTCTCTCTGCAGCATCATCAGTGGAAATGAACTTACCTTCATCTTCCCAGCAACTGTTTGCACTCCCTTCTCTTTCACTGTTTTCTGGTAATACTGTATGGTCTGTTGGCAAGTCATCTTCTGGCACACTAGCATCACAGTCTGCTGCATCAGTTACACTTTCCTCTTCCACTATATGCAATTTATCTTCATCATCTGAATCTGAGTTTGCTTCTACCACGTTATTGTAATTGGTGACTGTGGACAGACAAAAAGCAGAATACTGATCAATATACTCTTAATTTACATGCAGGGAGGTCCCAAGCTTTCAGTATTGTGGCTGTATCTGGGGTATCTCTGTGAAGTCACATTGTTCTATCTTCTTTCCACACGGAGATGGCAGAGGTTTGTGAGCAACCTGGCCATAATGGCAACACACAAGGAGATAATCTGACAGCTGCTGGGCTTCCACAATTGCTGGGAACCATGAATTCCTCTCACCTCTGCATACCCAGCACAAGGCTGCACACAAAAAGGCAGCAGACAACTCCAGAGTTGTCTCTGGGGCCACACTGAGGCATTAGGCTTCCCATTTGGATACCAGCATCACTGTGTTCCCATTTAAATTATTAGGAGTACTATTATTATTACTACTTACTAATCTGTGAAACAATAATGATAAACAACATTTTGTTACAGACAAATAATGAGGTATTTATATAGCAATCATTAGGAAGGAATAAAGAAGGAATAAACTGCAAGTGGCACTGAAGACCAAGTGACCCCAGGCAGAGCAGGCTCCAGAGGGAGCAGGTAGCTCCAGTGCCACAAACCAAGCCCTTGTCAGCAGTTCCCTGCTCTAGCTGTGCTCCCCCAGACCTCACTGGCTTCTCCTACAACCAGTGCCACCCACATGCTCCAGGCATGTCAAAACTGGAGCAATAAATAGGAGCAAGAAGGAGATTTGATGCAGAAAGTGCTCCTGATCCAAGCTGAAATGCTCTCACAGTTACACCCAAAGATCACATTAAAAACTCAGGATGAATGTGAAAGGAAAAATCTCAGAGGTGACTCAGAAAGGAAATCTCACATAACATTTTCCCCAGCTACCATGAAAAGGTAATAACTCTTTTTTTGCAGCCTGAAGAATATGTTGTGAGAGTTGTGGACAAAGGACTACACGACGATATACAAGGATATGTAAGTTTCTGTCATATGGGAGCAGATTATTATTAAGATAGTCTTCATTTGTCAGCACAATAGAACACTTCCAGCCATTTTTCAACTTAAACTGTAAGGATTATGTATGAAGAAAAAATTATTTCACAATCTGTTGAAATGTCTGGTTACTCCCAATGAAAACTATTAAACATTGATATGTGTATCTGTATATCTTCACTGCCAACTCTGAACTTCTTATGAAAATGCTTCAGAATATGGTTTAAGATAGAGAGGAATCTCACTGATGAATAAACTAAAGAAGACTTGTCTTGGCTGCAGCACTCTTTCAGTTGTTAGCAGAATTATACCTGGGAGACATATTTAATAACACTACTTTATGATACCTGCATCCTGTCACTGTTAGCAAATGAGAAACCAGCCTGATTCTTTCATGTCAAATCCTGCCTGTTAAGGTAAATAAATGGCCAACTAGACTCTTACACTTCTGAAGTTTGGTTTTTTTTTCCTTAAAGTTGATATTCTAGTCCTTTAAAAATGTATTTAAGCAGGGAAAATGAGTAACATTATGAACTGGCAGGTTGTTGTCTCCTTTCCTTCCAATACAGGAGAAAAATGTCTCTTCTAGAACATACATAAGCATGACAAAAGAGCCTGTTGAATTTAAAACAATCATTCTACATTTCCCTATTTTACACACATAGTGTTATTTGAAAACAGCACTAACACTCCACTACTCATGGTACTGAGCAACACTCATGTTATTGACCCCTTCTAAGACAGAAAATTTAGGCAAATTGCCTAAGTACTTGTATCTGGTTCACTGCAATCAATAAATCTATATTCATTTGATATTCTCTAACTGATTTTGCAAAGTATAATATAGGTACTGTAAGGGATGCTGTAATGTTGTGTGAAAGAGAAGACATGTATATTTATTCCCTCACCAAAGCAGAAGAGATTTATGATTTTGCCTGAGAAATGGGAAATACGACTTTAAAGAAGTGTAAAAACAAACCAGAAGGAAATGGAAAAAATATTTTAGCCTGAAGTCTTAACTGGGTTTAACTATGATGCTTAAGATGTAGGAGATAACGAGTCTAAACCACCAACATATTTACCTTTGCCACATGCAAAGGAGACCAAGAAGAGCAGGGATCAAAATGTAGAGGCATAAATTCAGATTTCAGTAATGCAGGGAGTGAATAATGTTTTTTTAAAAAGAAATGTCCTGGTTACATTAGGAAATTAGATGGAATCCCTTATATTAGATATTTTTTATGGAAAATATAATCAGAAAGTTCATCCTGAAGGGACATTTAGGGAGAAAACACATTTCATAGAATCAGAGAATGTTAGGGATTGGAAGGGACCTAGAAGATCATCTAGTCCAACCCTGCTGCTAGAGCAGGAGCACCTAGACATTTTTTTCTGGGAGAGGAGGAAGGGAAATAGATTTCTTCTTTTCCTCTTCATATACTTTTAATTTTAAATACAATCTATTTATTAAGGTCCTATTTACCTTCAAAAATGTTCAAACATTCTGACTTCTACTCACGTGCTAACTCGGCAAAGCTCAAAAACTCCTTCTCCATAAAAAGTGAGGAATTAATGGTCTTTGGGATTTTCGTTCCTTTGCCGTAGCTCGGCTGTTAACAAGGCAACAATAAAATCAGCAAGAAATCTGGCTCTGACTTGCCTGTTTGCCTCTTACAAAGACCTTTGGGGGAAATAAACTTCCCAACCTCCATCTGAAAGGGTGGGATGGCCGGACAACCCACACACCCAAGGCAGCAGCAAGTGGAGTGATTAAAGCAATGGCAACGTCCATATATCTATAGGTGACTCAAACTAAATGATTCCATGCTGATTTCTCTCTACAGGATCCTTGTCTCATCCAGAGCCATGATGGGAAATGTGCAGGGAGCAGTTGGTTTTATGGCCTCAGCTCAGGATTTGTAGGATCCAGCCTCATTTTGTTCTTTTTCAGATTGCAAAGTGACTGCTCGTGGTTTTTTATCCCCATCAGCTAGGAGAGCTCCCAAAGCCTCACAGCATGCCAGCCAAAATGGGATTCCTTATTATATAAGCTTTGATATATTGTGTGCACATTGCTATACAATATATTATAACCACGTTATAGAATTCTATGATTCTGTAGTAGATATTTCCCTCCGTGGCACTGGGGATGATGGCACCACCATTTTACAAGAGAAGAAACTGCTTCAAAAGCAGAGGATTCCTTCAGCAATCCTGGCACTGCCACGTCAGTGTAAGGCAGTTTGGACTTTACTTGTCAGAGGACTTTGCATTTATACAGCTTTTTATAGATTCAAAGCATGCCTGTGCTCATTCCAAATGTGCTCAGAGCCCAGGTACCTTGGCCCGTGTGCCAGAGCAACTCGGAACAGAGCAATCACCTCTGAAATAAGTGACCTTCCAGAATCACATTAAAAAACCCCTCCTTGGAAGAGACAGAATAAAATCCAGTCTTTCAGGGAAGATTTCAAATGCATTAGAGAGTGTGCTTTTGATTCCTCCAGTCCCCTACTTAAATTACTACGCTTTCCAGCAATTAAGGCAAGGCTTCTGGAGGCAACAGCTTCCTTTAATAAACACCCCTGATTCATTCTCTGGGCACCATTCCTCCTGAGTAAAAATGCTGTGATCACATAATTAAAGATCTTATCATTATGCATACATGCAAGGGACAAATTAAAACAGTTGGAACAATCTTCATTCTGACATTTTCCAACTTTTCTTTTTGATTCTCAACTTTCAAAGTCAAGTGTTTGATATCAAAGAACGTATTAATATTCTTTAACGGAAACGATGGTTAAGAAACAATCAAACCCTGTAATTTACTGCATTTTTAGCTAATTAAAATTAAAATCCCATTACATGGTACCATACTGATGCCTGCATGGCTGCAAAGCTTAGCTTTAGCAATGCAGATCCAATCCTGGTGCCCTACAGATTATGGGGTGGTAGCAGCACAAGCTCTTATCTTGTTTTGCTTCAGACATGTTTTGACTACAGGTTTCACAGCTCTTTGAAGACATTAAAGAAACCCTGGAACTATGGCACCCAGTATCCACCATGGGGTAACCATCCTCCCCCAACTCATTTCTCCAGTTCAAGCCTAGAGGCAAATTTGTGCCTTCCCTATCTGCAATCCATTTAGGGTGTTTTCTCCTCTCAGCCTTGACATTCCCTCAGAATAGCCACCACTGAAAGGATAAGGAGCCCACAAGCCTCACCTGCTGCCTGGCACCACAGTAACTGCTGGAGTCAGAAGGAAGAAATGTAATTAAACCATTTTGGATAGAGACTAGAATATACTCAATACAAAAGCAATATGTAGAGATTACTGCTTACAACCTCTGAAAGAAATTCAATTGAATATACGTAAATGATGACTTCAAGGACCTTCTAACTTGGCCAAATATTTCAGTCAGGAAAAAAAAAAAAAAACCCACATGTAAAACCTCAATTAGAATAACAGTTACAGCTTTCCAATGAAGTAATGACAAATACTTCAAACTTCAGTAATATTTATTTTTAGTTAATGTCATGTAAAAGGAGCGACTACTAAACAAAATAATTTGGGCTGGATCACAGAAAACTGGCACAAACAGCCATCCATGTCTCTGTGATGAGACACTGCTCTGGGAAAAGCAAGGGTGGCTGGAGAGGTGACATCAGCCTCGGCCATCACCACTCCAGGGATGGCCAACAGCAGCAGGGGAGAACAAGGAGACCACTGAAGAGAATCTTATCTCCAACTGTAAGAGCCAAGTCTGTCTCAGACCATGAACCATGGCTATAAGCCTTTGAAAACAGAAAAATATATGTTATTATATTAAAGAGTTTCGTTATTCATTTCAGCTTTACTTCCATAGATGAATAGAAAAAGCAGCCTCATTTTCAACACAGGAATTACAAATGACACTGAAATATTTATTCAATAATATATTTTTTTTAAATACCATTACTGCATATCTTCTAAGATAAAGATGAAATATTAATTACAAAAACATTACTATGTGGCATGCCCTGGGTGATCCTGCTCTGGCAGGTGGGATGGATTCAATCTCCAGAGTTCCCTTCCAACCCCTACCATTCTATGAAGAAACCAGTACATGTCAAATACATCTTCTGAACCATATTTACTTCTCTTCCTGTTGCTCACTTTCTTGCTACAGTATCCTGGGTCTTGAAGAACAAATTAGTATCTTTAGTAATATCTATATCATTAATATATCTATATTTAGAGTATCTATAGGTGAAGCTTTCACTGCTCTAAATGACTGAAAAATGAATTACAGAATATGAACTTTACTTTCTGGATTTTTACAGCCCTAAATGCAGAAAAGATGTATAATGGTGTGCAATTCAAAAAAAAAAAAAAAAAAAAGTTCAAATGGAATTAGCAATTAAAAACAGATAAATGTATTATTTTTCTGGTTGGTTACAGCTAGGAAAGCATAATACATCTGGCTAGTCCAATCCAAACATGGTGTTTAGAAGGAAAAGAATCTTTAGATGAAGCCAGGAAATTTAAGTTGAAAACGAATATTGTGGTGATGAAAAAATACAAGACTAAAGACTTGGCTTTTAAAAGAATAAAAGCTCTAATAACAACAACAACAAAAAATAAAGAATTAGAAAGCTTATTAATGAATACTTTTAGAAAATAAACTTTTGATTGTAGAACAAGCCTGCGCTCTGTGAAGGGAATTCCTGGTTCATGGATTTCTGCTCTGACAGCCTCCCATCATCCCTTGGAAACCATTTAGTCTCTGTCAGCTCAACTGAAAATCTTCATCTTGGTATTATTTTGCTCTAAAAAATATTACAAGCAAAATATATTGCAAAACCAGAGTCCTGATAATTTAGCATTCACTACTAAATTAGATTTTAGGCTATACTATTAATTTTATTACTCCTCCTGAATGAAATGCCACACTCCTGCCTCTCCACTGATAAGGTGCCAAGTATCTTAAGTTAGAGCTTTATGGTTTTTTCATCTTTTTCCTCTCACTTGAAATGAAGAAGTACTTTCCATGCTGTAATTCTAATAACTCAAATCATATTCTGAGACTTTTCTGGCCTGCTAGAAGGAATTAAACTGCCACTACTACAGGTTTATTTTCTGTAACCCCACAATTGCCATTTCTGAACCGTACCCCAGGACTCATCACGGGACCCTGCTCTTCCCTCCACGTTTGCTTCATACCTACCTAGAATTTTATTTGCCTTAGCACTGCTTTGTAAACTCCACCATTATTTCCCAAAGAAGTACAAGCAACCCTTGGTGAAATCATGTCACAGGCTCCATCAAGCAGCAGGGTGACTTCCCGCAGGATGGGGACAGCCAGCAGCACTCCAGAGGGGAGTGGAGCCAGCACAGAGCATTGCATTAGGCAGCTACAGTGCAGCACAAAATACACTGCAGGGAGATACAGTAAAAATACATTCCAGTAAATAATATTACAGTAAAAATGCACTGGAGTAAAAATATACTACAGTCAAAATACAGTAAAAATACATTCCAGTAAAAGCACTGCAGTAAAATGCACTACAGTACAAATACACTACAGGGAAAATAGAGTAAAAATATGTAACAGTAAAAAACAGTAAGATAGCATAAAAATACACTATAGAAAAATACAGTAAAAATACACTACAGTAAGAAACACTACAGGAAACATGCTCTACAGTAAAATACAGTAAAAATGTACTACAGTAAGAAACACTAAGGGGAAAATGCACTATAGTACACTAAAAGACACTACAGGAAAAGTGCACTACAGTAAAATACAGTAAAAATACACTCCATTGACTAGTGTAAAAATACACTATCATGAGAGCTCGTTATGTGGAAAGCTTAAGGAAATGGTATTATACTCAATTAAATCATTCAAGAGAAAAAAAAACCCAACACAATCCTATCAGAGATGAGTTTCTGGAGTAGCCCATTTTAAATTTAATTTAAAAACATAGTTGTAATTTGGAGAGAAGTCATTCTGCTTTTAAGAACAATATATGTGCTATAATTGTGGAGAATAGAACTAGGTTTTAGTATCAAAGGTTGACTGTTTATTACACACGTGAGTGTGCTCACACAGAAGGGAAACTGGATTCAGTTTCTCTGCCTGAAGGGGATCAAACCAAAATACACCAACCACTGCAAAAAGATAGTCTAAATATTTACACTTAAGATATGCTTCTGATAATTCTAGCCATTGAAAATCTCTTTCAAAAGGTTTTTACACCTCTTAACTAAATGATAATGTCCAGCTAAATACAGCTTGATGTACATTTTGACTGAATATTCCAACACAATAAAAACCAGAAAATCCCAACAATCTTTCTCCCCACTGAGGTATAAAAATAATCTCAATGCACATGATTATTTGGTCTCCTCAACTCAATAAACTTCTGAGTTTAAAAGAAATGCTTTGCAAGTTGACTACCTACTAAAACATGCTCTAAAAGTAAGACTGAATGTTTGGCTTAACTTACACAACACACATTCAAATCGATGGTGGAAATACAAACTTGCTGCTTGACAATTATAAATATCATGGTTTTTAATTCAATCACTATTTGACATGAAAAACCAACTGATCCTTAGGTTGAATTTTTCTATTGATATG
This sequence comes from Corythornis vintsioides, assembly GCA_025447755.1. Classification (NCBI taxonomy): domain Eukaryota; kingdom Metazoa; phylum Chordata; class Aves; order Coraciiformes; family Alcedinidae; genus Corythornis; species Corythornis vintsioides. Next base: position 75,176 of record JAOEGS010012224.1, on the reverse strand, counting down.
GCTGGAGCAAAGCCTGATGATCTAAGTCAGGACTGGTTCCCCAGCATCAGGGTAATGGCTACAGCTCTGGCACTAGGCTCTGAAATGACATAAGTGATACTTGGAACAAACCTGGCAAATATTCCAGCCTCAGTTTATTAATTTTTTTGTAGCTTGACTTGTTCATCTGATCAGTTTGTTTTAGGATTAACTTAGCCTCATCTGAATCTCATCTGAAGAGTGGCTGGAAAGCTGCCCAGGAGAGAAGGAGCTGGGGGTGCTGGTCAATAGCCTGCTGAACACGAGCCAGCAGTGTGCCCAGGTGGCCAAGAAGGCCAGCAGCATCCTGGGATGGATCAGGAATAGTGTGAGCAGCAGGGGCAGGGGAGCTGTGATCCCCTGTACTTTGCATTGCTGAGGCCACACCTCACCCAACTCACTCTGCACTGCAGTGCAGGGTTGAAGACGAGTGGCAATGGACCTGTGCCTGGTAACAAGTTGTACATACAGTCCAGAGAGAGCATCAGCATCTCCTTCCCTTTGGGTTGAAAGAAAACCTTTTCTTCCACACTCTTGCAGTATCTTAAGCATGATCTCACCTGCAGTGCTAAATGACAGCAGCTCTGAACATCACCAAGTGTTACCTGGTGAGATGACCTGCCCTCAGCATCCATATGTGCTCAGGTAACTCCTGAGATTGAAAAAAGATCACCAAGGATTGCTGGGTCACCAAGTGGGAGCTCTTAAGGTGATAGATGAACTGTCCATCACCTGAGCAGAACTATCACCTGGGGGGTTGGACTCAATGATCTTTTGAGGTCCCTTCCAACTCCTAAAGGTTGTGTGATCACAGCAGCTGTCCACTGTCCACAGCTTTTCCCAGAAACACTGGATTCCAAATGCTTGCCACTTTGAATGGCTTTCCAGATGCTGCATGTTAAAAATTTATAGAACTTATAAGGGTAGGAAACTGCTTTACAATCAACTCCAGTGCTCACATGAGAATTTCTTTGCCTGCAGAACTGACAGGAGTCCGGAGATGAGAAGAGTCCACAGATAAGTATTATAAATACTTAGTCCTGCTCCAACAATAGTTTTAAAATACAGGAAAACATGTGTTTATGTATTTATATATACACATAGATGTATTTAGAGATATAGTTTCAGATTTGATAGGCTCAAATCAGATTTGGAAATGTGTAGCTATATATAGATAGACATATATCTGTATCAATATATAAAACCCATCCTATTTGGAAATATCAGGCTGCTCAGGAAAGTAACTTAAGAAACTTAATTTTCAGCACACTACTTTGAGCCTTTGCATCACTCTGCAGTCCTCTGCTAAAAATGGAAGCTTTCTAGCTTTGCAAAACTAAGGTTTTGAGTCTTTCAGTGAGACAGAAGGACTTCAATGATAATTTCTCTATTGGATTTGGAAATGATGTTGCTTTTTCAAATGGAAAAGCTAACTAGTGTCTGAATACTCTCTCCTCCTAGTCTCTGGATTGATACAAATTCTCCATGCAAATCAGAAAATTCTCAGTGGCAGCATAATTTGAAAAATGGTATTATTGCAAGGTGCTTATAGTTTTAGAATACTAAAAGTGGTCCTGGAAGGAAAAAAAAAAAAAAAAAAGGCAACATTCAGAAACAAGACAGCCAAAGGTGTATTAAAAAAATAACTATATCCTTTGCCTGGTATCACTATTGTACAAGCCAAGGTTGCTGAGCTTTCTACAAATGAGAACTTAGCAGCCTCTGTGTAATTCCATGTCAACTGCTGCTGTCAGGAAGTTTTACAGAAGCTTAAAATGAGTTTAATACTTTAAAGGAAGTATTTGATAAAAACTTAAAGTAGTGAAAAGAAGGAACCATATCCTCTCCCAGCATTTTTCTTTTTAATCTACTGGAAAAAAAAAAAATTTAATCATTTAATTGCAGCTTCAAACAGGGGAGAAGCCACACCTTGGTGTGACACTTTCTGTCTCTCAGCTCCCCCATTTTCTATCCTGGCCCTCATAAATTGCAGACAAGAGTTCACTCATCATAGATGACAAAACATCTCCTATGCAATATGGAATTTCTTACACATATTTCTATTTGACAATGCACGTGGCCAAAGAAGTACCAGGCAGAAGGTGGGGGTAGCCACATAATGCATGGGCAGGAACTTGTGACTAAATCTCCTGTTCTCTGCCCTTTTCTGTCTTACTAAAGAACATAATTTTCCCATAAAATTATACTGACAGAAATATCAAATAGATAAAATAATGATGTTTATGAATGAAAATAAAACAACCACCCAAACCCTGAATTTTCAAGGAATATTCTGTGGGGACCAGTTCTGGGTAGGCAGTGATGATCTGGTCATTCTCTGCTCCAAATGAAAGAGGCAAAAAGTAGAGAACTAACGTGCATTTCTGATACCAGTATGAGTTCTATTGCCTATCATTTGCCTCAGAAGAATGGAAAAATAAATCTACACATCTGACTGGTGTCCCTCATGGGCAAGTAGAGTCTTGACAGGCAGAGTTTGCTGCTGAGACAACTGAGCATGGTGCTCATTAAAATGAAGCATGAGATGTATAAATATCTGAGAAACCTTCATCTTTTAGTACCTTCAATTACTGAACAACTGGAAGCAGTAAACTGAACTGGGGAGAAGCTGAGAGGAAGAAGTATGTCCATGGGTTACATGGTCTGCTTTACTCCTCAGAAATTATCTGTCCACTGGTGACTGTATCACTCTGTTCTGTGTTCAAAAAGCTCTGTTTATAAGATGACCTCATTGTTTTTACACAGTTCCTACTCCAGATGCTTCACATTGTTTTCCTTAAAACTTCTCACCTATAAATTCCAGTTAGCTAAGAGGAGTATTTAAAAGCAAGATCATGGATTACTTTCACAGAGATAGATTTTAAAAAATATATGATTTATAACTGCAGTAAAAATTAACTTCTGCACACAAATAAATGTCACGAAGTTTAAAATGAGCCACAGAAAACTGTCTCATCATTAATTGCTGCTAGGAGCCAATGGGTAGTGATACTGGGCACCAATGAGTACCAAGAATTTGGGAGAATTTGCTTAGTTTCAGGAATTAATTTGATTGCAGCAAGACAGAGATGTTTGCTGTAAGAGATATACAGGCATAAGCCAGACACACACCATAGCAACATGCTGCAAAATTACACACAAGTTCCCTCATACTGAGAAACTTGCTAAAAAAGCACAATATCCCATTTCTGCTTGTAACTGTAGTGTAAACTGAACACAAATGTAATAGAGCTGCTTTGGATTTACCCTCATTAAGGACTCAATCTAAATTATAGTTTGATAATTAACCTATACTCAAAAGCACGACAGCAGTGTTTTAGCATTATATATAAAAACCTTAGGTTAGTACAAATTATTAATGATCAAAAAATCACCTGATGGTGCTGACTCAATCACTGGGTGAAATAATCCCACTCCTGTGGCCCTCTTGCATGGGTGTCAGTTACAGAGCAATCACTTGTGCCCAAACTGGCCTGAATTGACCTGAATCTTGTGCCAATTAATTCAGTTGGGCCAGGTTAGAATAGAATCACAGAATCATAAAATCACTAAGGTTGGAAACAAGCTTTAGGGTCATTAAGTCCAACCGTCTACTAAATATTATCATTGCCATAATTCTTAATTAAAAGTTTTAGAACAAAATTAACAGCTCTAGATCGTGATTTGGGCTTGCTTTGCATCTTGAATAACATGAGTTTATTACTCATATATGTCATGCACATCATTTTTTTCTTTGCATTTATATTCACAGCTAATCAACCAAAACATTGGCAGTATAAAATTACTTTCTGGGAGTGGTATGACAAGTTTCAAGTCTCTCCAATTTTTAATTATCTAGTACATTTTTACAATACTCATTTTTACATTAGAGTCTTTTCACATTACTGATTTTCAATTCTTTTAAAATATGACTTCACTGGCCATTTATATAATTTATTTGTGTGAAGTGGGAAATAAACCATCACCTGAATTCTAAGTGTGACTTGTCTGTATTGCAAGATAATGAAGAGCTGTCGTTCCAAGAAACCTACTGCAGTGTAGGAGCATAAATAGAGACAGTAAAAAAATACACAGTGGATTTGCAGTGTTTTACTGGATTTCAGGGGTGGACATTCCCTGGTGTTCCACTTAAACAGGTGTACACATGAGGTTATGAAAGGTCTCCTCCTGTTTAAATGGAAGTAACAAAGCTTAATTTTCAGAAGATGCATTCCATACAGATAATACACCTTGCTAAAAAGTCAGTGAAAAATGGTATGCTAGTGAAATTTTACACATTTAAATAGAACCTTGTATATTTACACAAATCAGAATGAAAACTAATGGATATTTCTGACATTATATTAAGGAAATAAACATGTGTCCTGGCTTTGCTGGGATAGAATCATGGTATGCAGGCTGTGAGCAGTTTTGAGTCTGCCATGAGCTTGAGCTGGAAGGAGCAAAAGCCAGGGCAGGTGACCTGGGTTGGTTCACAAGCACATCCCATACATCACACTCATTGCAAAGGGGGTGTTTTGCTGAGGACAGGGTCTCCTGCTCCTCGTCCTCCTCTCAGGGGTGACCATCCCTGGAAGGGCCTGCTCCTTGCTCTGCTCCTCAGCTCCTCTCCCATTTGTTGTGACTACAATCCTTGTAATAGTATTAATATTAGTTTGGCTGTTTCATTAAATCTTTCTTCATTTCAACCTGTGGGTCTCCTCTCCTTTTTCTGATCCCTCTTCTAGGCTGAGGAGAGGTCATGAGGGGACAGAAACTACCACAATCTAGCCCCAGACACAGTTTAACAGGAGACATGTTTTGCCATATTAACCTCACTGCTTCAAAATGCTGTGAACACAGTCCACAGCACACTTAGTAAGGCCTTATTTGTCTCTGGAGATCAAGTAATTTATGACTAAAAGCAGGCTTGTTAACTTCTTTAAAATTCTAATCTGGATTTGCACTGTTCCATTGCTGGACACGGAACGTTCACAAATAGCTACTGGATCTCCATGGACTTTACCAACCAACTCAGATGGGGCTATAACAGGGCACAAGGGCAAGGATTTCCAACATTTTCATCTCATTTTACCTAATTTAAAGAATTTATCTGAAGAAGTAATGGCCAAGAAAGCTTTTTTTTTTTCTCCTAAGAGAAATAGCTTTCCTTACTGAACCAAACCACATGATTTGGTTCTGTGACATGAACCAGTTCCAGAAGCTTTTCTGTCCAGCAGCCTCTGCTGGGCCTCTGGAGAAGCTCCCTCAGCTGCTTTGCCTCACTCAGCCTCACATTTGTTTGTTTGGAAACTCCAAAGGGAGTAATTCCTTAAACTGTTTCACATCTTCCTGTGACAAAAAAACTAACAAACAAACCCACAAGCAAAAATATTTCTATTCTTTTGTTAGCTTGTTGCTGCCTTTTTTTTTCAACATACCCGAGAGACTGAAGATTCTAATGAGGAGGGGCAAAGGAAGAGTTGACACAACAGGGTACAAGTGAGAAACAAGTTTTATGACATTCTTCAATTAGTGTAACATTATGGTAATAGGAATTGAATTAATAGCAGCTAATAAGCTAATCCCAAAACCTTTCTTAACTACTCATAATTACTTTTGATAGTATGCAGCTACATAATACATTGAATTTCCAAGAAAGAATGCCTGTTTGGACAGGATCAACACGCAGCACAGTAAAGCTTGTAAAAGGTTTCCAACAAAGAAATACTTAAAATTATTCAGCAAATTAAGATGAATTAAAATATCAAGCCATAAAAGACAAGTGTGAGGTTTTAACTGTGATATTGGAATTTATTGTACAGTGGGTACGTTCCGAGACTTGTTCACAGTAATGAGTAACTGTATTTGATTTAGCCCAACACCTCCAAATTCTCACTGCCTACACAAGGATGAAGTTAAACATTTTGAGACTTCAATTTAAAAGAGCTTATCTGTTCCATTTGACATTGAAATTCATATCTAAGGTGAATGAACAGTGATAAAGAAGAATCTAACAAGCTTAAATAGAGAAGGAAAAAAAAAAAAAGAGAAGAAAAAATCCAACCCTGTATTTATTCATGTAAATGACCTGACATGCATTACAAGCATTCTTGAATTTAATTTTGCCAGGCTTTTTAAGTGAATGAAAAAGAAGAAAATAACAGACACGTCTGATTTCAGATGGATACAGAGGAGGGCACTAAAAAACATCTGTCAATCACTTCAAGACAGAGACTTTCTCTTTGTAAAGGCTACTACAAAACCAGCTGAGCACTAACAAACCATGATGAGGGTGTCTGGCTTAAAAAATAAAAATGTTTTGTTTGGGTGGCAAACCATTTTTCAAGTTAACTGTATCTTGTCTCTTATGAAGAGATAAAACTTCTGAAAAGGGAGAAAAACTTCCAAATGCCTTGAGAATTGTTTTCACTCCTTCAAAGTCAAACTCTCAGAGATTTCTCAAGAGGTATCTGGCTAAAATTACAAACCAGAGAGATAATGAAGATAGCAAAGGCACAGTGTTACCTGTAGCTATTTAGCATATGCAATCCTTCCATTTTAGATACAGTATTTCTAAAGCACATTTTAGTTTTTAAGAATTTTATGTGCTTTATCAGATCAGTCCAACTGCAATTCACTGACATGCTGCAAAAAGGAATAGAATAATGCTAATAAATAAAACATTATTTTAACACGGTTACTCCATTTGTGAATCTTAATAATGGATAGTTGGCTGATCATATCTCAGATATCAAATGTCTCTAGCCTTACAATCCTTTATTTCCTAAAGGGAAAAGAAAAAGGAAACACGGAATTTGAAGAAGAATAAGCATTAAAACATGATCAGACCTGACTTTTGGATATTCTGAAATGAGAAATATGTTTTCCATCCCCTTTATATTTTTTCCAAGAAGATAGCCACAGACATTTTTAAGATCTATGTAATCTGTTTCTCCTAAAAATAATGGAGACATCATTATGGTTACAAGTGGAATTAAAATGATCTCATAACCCAATCAGGATGAGGGAAGGAGCTAAGTCAACCCCTGTCTACTTCTGCAGGGAAATTCAGCCCTGGTGCCATTAGAGAAAGGGAGGTATAGGGAAGGATACTGAGCATGACACAGGCACAGTCACTGAGCAGAAGGCTACTGAGAAGTTGCTGGAAAATCAATAGGAAATCACTAGGAAATCCATATGCCCATGAGACAAATGGTTAAAATGAAGGTGGAAGGATGAGCTGAGCCATGTTTAAAAAGCAAAAACCAACACAACCCCACAACTCTGCAAGGTAGCCTGACAGAAACAGCACTTGTGGGAAAGGCAGAAGGCACAGGGAAAAAGATCCATTTTCACTGTGCTGAGGATTGTGTGGAAAGATTCCACATCTGAGTGCTGCCCTAACTTCCCTTCACTGCAGAGAGCACAACACTCAGAGCTGTTACAGCCACTGTGAAGAGCTGCTTGGTAAAAAGTCTAATGAAATAGTTGAAAATATGATGGTACATACCAGTAATATCAAAATACATCTGCTCTTGGGACCCAAAGTCAGAGCAAGAACTTTTCTCAGTTATGGACTGATAAAAACTGAGAGAGACACTGATAAAATACCTTTTTTTTTTTTTTTAATATTCCCCCCTGAAACTCTGAGTCAGTAAATCTGCCCTTGCCTTCAGAACACCTATCTTTTTTTGTTGATATAAATGACACCTTGGTTCTTTTTGGAGGACGAGGAAACTAGAGATAAAGGGAAATAAACTTAAGAACAGACTCAGAAGGCTTCACATCACACTTTAAATAACACACGACTTGAACTCTTCAGTGTAAAAGCTGAGTATCAATTTTGTTGTACCAGATGAACTTAGATTAATTAGTAATCACTGAACTAAAATAGGAAGCAACCCATTTGGGCCACTGAAGGTAATCAGTGCAGTCCAGAAAAGAGCTGCTGTAGAAGGTACTGTAACAATAAATAATTTTTAATGTTAACAAACTCAAGGCCACACAAGTATTCAGTAAGGAAAGAAAATTAAAGAAAAAAAAAAAAAAAGAGTAATTAAACCTTTCCAACCTCAATGTTACTTCAAAGTGCATAGAAACAAGTCAACATTCCCTGTGGTGGCTTGAGTCTGAGTTCCTCCTCTGACTTACTACAATGTTGTATTACCACTTATATCAACTTAAAGCATTAAAAACTTTCAGACTGATAAAGAATTTAAGATCACTCCAACACAATAGTTAGTCAAATGGTAATGTGCCTGCTGGCCATCAATAAACAGTGCACTGAAAGGACAGCAGAGTTGCATTCCCAAGGAACTCAGAAATGAGGTTAAACACACAAAAGGATGTCAAACAAGTTAGAAACCTTGAAGAAATAATAATAAAAAAAAGTTATGAGAAGATATATGAAAGTCTGGCCTATGATGTTCAGTTTAACAACAAGATTAGGGAATGTTTTCTTTTAGATTAAATGGTACAGTATTAGGACATTTTTATCCAGATTAATTTTATGTAAGCAATATCTAGACCTTCTGCTAGTCCACTAACTCAGTGCATTTAGAATATTAATTCTGCACTCTTGTTTTAGTGCCTTATGGGGTAAAATCTGTAAAATTATGAGCTAACACTTAGGGAGATAAAACCTGTATGACAGCATTTTGTTAGTAGCCACTTAATCTATTAAAAAAAAATATTTAGGAAAATTTTAAGTTCTTTCTATAATTCTTGATAATTTCTATATCATTTCTACAATTCTACTATGATTTCTATTATTAAGCTTGACAGTGCAATAATATCAGTAACATGTTCTTAGTAATAAGCCAACAGGGAAAAAACCCAAACAATGAACTTCTGCACCACTTATCAATCACTTTGAATAAAGGGATCTAATGTGATTTAAAGTAGATTCACCATGGGGTGGACAGACCTACAAGGAACTACTTTCTCTCATAAGCCAAGACACAAAAAACTTTAATTACTGTTCATATTAGAGTCCAATAGGTGAAATGAGATACTAGTTACAGCAGAGTATAAGCCATAAAGTTATTTCTGTTTATCAGTTGTATGCATAAACACTGAGTATTATCTGCCTTTCCATCTTCCCTACAAGATTACTGCTATCTATGGATATTGTTACAAAAAACTGAATTACTTCAACATGGTTTGCACTTAAATAAGTCACAGTTCTTTTTAACTAGACTCTTATTTCTGAAGAGCAGTGAGAAAAGTACCCAAATGTCTTCCTGGAGTTAGAGATATTTAGAATCCTAATCTAAGATCAAAACAACAGAGACAAGTCCTACTCTTGTCAGAAAGACAGATGTCTCACTGCTTGATCATACTCATTTGCAGCTACTGTTTCTATCTGGAAGGCACAGCATTTGATTTTTCTAAGTGAAAATGGATTGGTTCACTCTTATTTTAATAACACACTATAGACAGATCATTAGACACAAAGTAAGAAACGAATTAACATTCTGCACTTAAAAAAAAAAAGAAAAATATACTTTTTTTTTAATAATAAAAATGTCAGCCACATATACCTGTTCTATGCACTTGTCAAAATGCAGCTTCCCCTCAGAAAAATGAGGTACAACTGAGCAGCATAAACGTTCTAACAGCAGTTTAGCAAACAAGGAGCTGTCAACTTCCAATAAGCTATTATTCACACCTCTTTAATCACTGCCACAGAGTCGATTATAAATAGCCTCATACATTTTTAAATAAGGTCATTCTGAAATGAAACAACAAAAGAGGGCAGTAAATATTCCAGTACACAAGCAATTTAAATTCTACAGCATAACAGAACTGTGTGTTCTCAAATATTCAGTTTAAAGAAAGCCAACAAAACCATTTATTAACTGGTGCAGTGTCAGATGTGTAATCTCTGTAAGATCAATAAGCCAGCCTAATTATGTGATAGTTTGCAAACAGATCTGAAAGAAATGAAACTATTAAGACTTGCTTATAAAATCCAGCTCCAAAAGCATTATTTACAAATATACAGTGATACAAATGAAGTTAATACAATACATGCACTGCATGAGTAAATCTACTACACGGAGATTTCACATGAATATGAAGCAGCTCTTCAGTGCTCTCCCAGAAGCAGACCACAAATAAACAACTTATGCAGAACCCTGATTTATAGGAGACCCCATTTTCTACTTTTCTTGAGATTTTCAATAACTGGAAATGAATACAGAAAGAAAATCAAGAAAAGAACTGCAAAAGTAGGAGGGAATTCTTAACTTTTCCCCCACTTTCTCAGTTTTTCTCGGGTGCAAGGTTACTAGATAAAAGGCTATGACAAAACAATGCTAATAGCAAATCTTTACAAATTAGTTTAGGGGAAAAAAAAAAAAGAGAAAAAATAGAAATATTTATAAGTATGTGGAATTTTTATCAGAAACATAATAATGGTAGATGTCAAGATGACAGCATGCTGAAGAAGTTCATTTAGCAACGCCAGAAAAAGAAAGAAGGAAAAAATAAGAGAAAAAAAAAGATAACAGAGAAGCAGAAAAGCTTCAGATGCCAACAGGCATCTCAGAACATGTCCATCTCTGCATTAGGCATGTTACTTTTTCCTCTAGTTCAGTGTCATCTCCCTCATAACAACCCCTACTGAATATTTAAAGACATCAGTAAGAAGTTGGGAAATACACAAAGAAACCACTCAATACCACCCAAGTGTGGTTCATGCCACAAAGACTCTGTTTTCCTCCACCTACCTTCAGTTCCATCATTTGTTTTTCATAACCAGGACAGTATTCTAGATTTAGGAAGTTTTATTAATTGCCTTTTATTTTAACCTATGTCAGGGAAAAGGGTGAATAAATGGAAACTCATTTTCTTCCCTTCAAAGATATGCACTATCTCACATGCTTTAAAAGCATCAGCTTCTGTTACTCTACATTCATGGATAAATCATGTCTGATTTTTCTATTCATTCTGTAGAAGACATTTTTTCTATACTCCCATCCCAACAACTTTTAGTAACAACAAAACCTCTTACACAATGTTTACAATAACTTCACAACGAGTTTTCTGGAAGAAACATGGAGTCAACTGTAGATGATTTCTTACTTGCAGGAGTATTTTGGGTGGGGGTGTTCCAAGCTTTTCTTTATTTTGAGAGGACATCTTCACTGAACTATCTGCAACAAAACAGAAACCTGTCTTCTCTTTTGAAACAGAGCCAGGTTATAACCTGGTAATTGTGAGAAGCTGAGTGTTCAGCAGTTGCTGAGAATCACTTGATAGTTTGCTTTCAGATGCTTCACACCCTTGGAGAAGCCACAGAGGAATATTCAGTTCTGGTAGACAAATAATTGTGACATGTTTCCCACCACAACGAGAAGAACATAGATCAGATCCATGAAGCACAATGAGGTGGCGAGGTGACAGGCCAGACCCGTGAGGATGTTTCAGGGTAAAGCTACTCAGCAGCATCCCCAGACATCAGGAAAGTTGCAGTCCCATAGTGACACTCCACAAGAAAAAATGGAAGGATCATGCAAACGGAACGGGTCAAATGCTGCATATTCCCAACACCAAAAAAAAAAGTGCACCCCAAAGTACAAAAGAGCAGGATGAGACCCAAAACCAATGAAAACTAGTAAAGATGTGAAACATAATAAAACTATACCTGTTATTTGTATTCATTAGTATCAGAGATGACCTCTATGAAGAGTAAAAAAAAGAAAATGGTTTAGTTTCATAAAATATATATAAAGAATATACATATGCATATATATTTACACACATTTATACACATAAATAACCACAATTATTTATGAAGTGCCTGGAATCCTTGAAAAGCATTACAACCTATTTGACAGTCAGATAATGCACACAGGACACAGTGTTACTGTAAATCCTGCAAGGGGGACCCCCTGCTCCTTGCTGTGCTTGTACTCTAGTCCCAGAATCCCAGAAAGGCAGGGGTTGGAAGGGACCTCTGGAGATCAGAGTCCAACCCCCCTTCCAGAGCAGGACCAAAACTAAGGCAGAAATGCATCCAGACAGATCTTAAAGTCTCCAGAGCAGGAGACTCCACAAGCTCTCTGGGGAGTCTGTTCCAGGGCTCTGTAACCCTCACAATACAGAAGTTCTTCCTCATGTTAAGGTGAAACTTCCCATGCTGCAGCTGGAATCCATTGCCCTTTGTCCTGTCACAGGGTACAAGTGACAAGAGGCTGTCCCTGCCTTCTTGGCACCCAGTCCTTATGTATTCAAAGACATTAATTAAATCCCCTCTCAATCTTCTCCTCTCCAGACTAAAAAGCCCCAGGGCTCTCAGCCTTTCCTCATAAGGCAGGTGTTTCAGCCCCTTCATCATCCTCATAGCTCTCCACTGGACTCTCTCAAATAGATCTCTGTCCCTCTTGAACTGGGGAGCCCAGCACTGGACACAACACTCCAGGTGAGGTCTCACCAGTGCAAAGTAGAGGGGGAGAAGAACCTCAGTTTGCTGGCCACACTCCTTTTTATGTCCCCCAGGAGACTTCTGGCCTTCCTGGCCACCAGATCACAGTGCTGTCCCAAGAATAACTTGTCCATCAAGACTCCAAGGTGCTTCTCCACAGAGCTCCTCTCTAGCAGATCACCTCAGCTAAACTGAGAACAGAAGCAAGGTGGAAAAAGGAACAATGGAACAGAAAAGGTAGAACTCAGCTAAGAAGCAGAGGAGTTAAGAAGAAACCCAACTCTCCCCTGGTGGAAGAATATTGCTCAACACGTTAGGAACACGACACAGTAAGAGCAAAAGAATTTGATATGCGTGCACAGATGAAAGCAGCACGGTGGCCATGCCTATGGGAGCTGTAAATGTGCATGAAACCAAATATTTCCACAGTGAAAACTTTAAAAACTAGCAGGTGGGCAGTCACAGGGGGTGAAATCTCAGCTAACTCAAAGTTTAGAGATAACATTCCAAAGATCTTAGGGCAGAGGGAAAACAGGAATGTGCACATGAACTGCACTAAGAATGCTGCCCAAAAGCACAGCCCTCTATCATACTATAATAAAATCATTTTTAAGCTATATAAACCAATGCTACTAAATTATCTTCATCTGTTCAAGATAAATTTAAAAACCACCCAAGCTGCCCTGCTGACCTGCTTATGAAAAGCCCAACTTTGCTTCTCACTTATGACTCTCCTTGCTTCCAATGCTTCTCAATCGTCTTATCTGCTGATAGCACAATTCAACCCAAGCTCTTATTATCAATAACATACAGTTCTGAACTTTGTTCACTGCTCTGGACTGGGTCCAGAGAAGGGCAACGAAGCTGGTCAGGGGCCTGGAGTGTCTTATGAGGAGCAGCTGGGGGAACTGGGGTTGTTTAGTCTGAAGGAGGCTCAGGAGAGACCTTCTCACTCTCCAGAAAGGAGGATGTAGAGAGGTTGGTGCCAGTCTCTTCTCAAGAGGAAGGAAAAGAGCAAAGGGCCTCAAGCTGTGCCAGGGGAGGTCTAGGTTGCATATTAGCAACAATTTCTCCACTGAAAGAGTTGTAAACACTGGAACAGGCTGCCCAGGGAACTGGTGGAGACACCATCCCTGGACATGTTGTGTAGACACAGTGCTTCAGGACATGGCTTAGCAGTGGAATTGGTAGAGTGAGGTTGACCTTGATTAGGCCAAGGTTAGGCCTTGATGTCCTTGATTAGGCCAAGGTTAGGCCTTGATGTCCTTGATTAGGCCAAGGTTAGGCCTTGATGTCCTTGATTAGGCCAA
>JAOEGS010012224.1:39073-61315 GCA_025447755.1 Corythornis vintsioides | reverse complement strand
GGTTAGGCCTTGATGTCCTTGAAGGTCTTTTCCAACATACTGTGACTCTATACCCTAAGCACAGGCCAACCTGGGCTACTCTGAAGCCATCCTGCACAACTTGCTGAGTTTTGGACATGTCAGCCCACGTTCAGCTGTCCTGTCACATGGAGTACATCTTCTCTCAGCTTACCAGCAGGGAATTTCCAAGAGAATTTGTAGTTTACCCTGCTGAGCAAAGGAATTAGAATGATGGAAAAAGGATCAGTGACAGAATGGCTTAATGTGGTTCTTGCCAATAATCTGAAAAGATGAGCCAGTTGTCAGAAACTATCTATGGGAAGGCCTTTTTTGCTTTCTTAAGTCAGTCTGAATTAGCTACACACTGGTGCAGCCGGTAGGTCTGTTGAGAAGGAATATGACAGAACAGTTTTTTCCTATTCTCTATCTTATACCCAGGTCCATATTTCAATCATCCTCTACACCCAAGATGAAAATATATCACAGGGTGATTTCTATACCCATTTTACTTCTTTAAACTCGTTTTTAACTTCATACACTGAAGACAGACTACAAAAAGCTTATTACTAGTAGCAAATGTCAGTGAATTAATACAATACTCTTGAATTAATGTAAAGCTTACTGGAGAAAACCAGAACAATGTCAGAAAGTGGTTTAGAATCCTTACAACCTGACTGCATGAGACAGATAAAACCTTTCAGTGTTACAAATAAAAATCAACTATAACATTAGAAGTAGTTTCCTTAGATGAAGATTCACCTCTACACCCACATCAGAGCTTCAACTAAATTATCAAGAAAATAGCTATTTTTATTAAACCTAATAAAATATTTCAGACAGTAAACATGATCACAACTTTTAAATAACCACCTACATTTGAAATTACTTTATAGAAGATTTTAATGGGTTTCCTCCATGCAAGGCACAATGATAAAAGTGCCATTTATTTTCAGAACATAGAAAAACACGTTTCAGTGAAAGATCATTTTTCCACCTTTGCTCTTTAACAATTATTCTAAAATATAAAGGTGGTCTCCTTTGACTAGTGACAAAGAAAAACATATTTACAAGCTAAGTGCTTATAAGCCTCTAACTTCCAGGGAAGTGAGGGGTGCTGGGACAGAACACAAAGCTGCTCAGATCTCTGCCAGCTTTATGAAATATCAGATCCTGGGATTCCAACTTCCCAGAACTCCTGGCCTTCTGCTTACCACACAAGAATTAGAATTGAGAGTGGGAAGGAGGCAGTTTTCCCAGTTAAGGGCTTGAGAAATCCCAGGACAGGTGGAGATGGCAGTGTCAAGGCAGGCTTAGATGATACAAAGGTCTGGAATCCACATCCATAGGTGTTTATTAATTAGCAGCTTAAAGTCAGATTTGTACACATTTGGTAACTTTGTCCACTTAAGACTAAAAATTGTGTTGAAGACGATCCTGTTATTTCCTCTGGTGGAATTTTCTCATTAAGAGCTTACATGGCAACTCCTCTTTCCTCAGGTTAACCAAAATCTGTGTATAGAAGAACCTCATTTTAAATGTTCTCTAAAAGAAAATTTGAAACAGTCACATTTAAGCAAATGACAGATAGGCAGGTCTGAAGGCAAGAAAAGAAACTCTCATGACACGAAGTCAACATCAAACTTGAAACTAAGATTTCATCTTAGAGATTAGAGAAGAGGAAGTGGAAAGGTGAAGGGAAAGTTATTTTTGCATGATACCATGTGAAATTAAAGGGTTTATGTAAGAAATGCTTATAATTCAATTTCAGCTCTTAAAAAAACTATTTTCTAACAACATCAGAAAGTTTCTAAAAATAATGATAAGAAGTGGCACCAACTAAATTCTTCCTTCAGCATCAGTGACAAGCAGTTAAACAGATCAGCACCCAGAAAAGTGCTTAGATTATTTCCAGTAATAGATTATTTCCAGTAATGTAATATAGAAACACATCTTGTTACTGGTTGGAAGGGACCTCTAGAGAACACTGAGTCCAACCACCCTGCCAAAAGCAGGATCACCATCCTCTACACTCAAATCATGAGAACCTACTTATTTCAGTACAGCTTAAATAAAAACAAAACTATAAATATAAAATAAAACTATACTCCTATAAGTGTATAATTTCTGTGCTATATGGCTAGAAACAGGACAATTAGAAAGAATAAAGCCATTAGTCTTCTTTTGCCAGATGAACAACCTATTTTGAAGAATTCTGCTAACAGCATCTAGGAAAAGCTATTACCCAAGCTGAATTAATAAGAGAGTCAACTGCATCATTCCCAGAAAATCTGTAGGATCTACAAATTCAGCACTGAAAGCCACTGGCAGATACCATCTGCATGGCACGTGATGGAGAAAGGTTCTAATACACAGTTGGAGGGATTAATCTGAAAAGAGATGAGACTTTCAGAAGAGGGAAGAGCAGATGTGGCATAACTCAGCATAGATGACATGAAACCCATCATCAGGAGTTAAGCAAAGCAGACTGCACAGCTGAAGGGAAAAGAATGGCTCCTTCTGCAACTTCAGCTTGAGCCCCTCAAACATTTTACTGCAAAGTTTTGGCTTAAATGCCCACCTGCTGTTTTTCCCTGGGATTCAGCACACTAGACAGGCAGTGCTCTCTCACTCTGCAGTTAGTCACATTTAATTTGCACAGGTATCACTGGGTGATCACTCAATCCAAAATTTCCTGCATTCTGAATGCAGCCACTTAAACCCCTTCATAACATTACTCTGACAATAGGAAGATTTGGCTCCATTTGACAGAGAATGCAAGAGGAGATTAAAAATATTTTAACCCACAAGGAAGCTCTCAGTAATTTGGAAGCTCAGTTTGCAGTACTTAGGTCCAAGTTTTTAGAAGTATTTCTCATTCTGACAGCCATGGATAGACAGAGATGAGAATTTCAACAGAGTGCAGCTGCTCTTGTGAGCACCAAGTGCTTCCACTGCAGTGACCTAAGCAGGAGCTACAGAGCCAGAGCCACCTCTGTTTGCTGAGCACTGAATGAGGACCAGATGTGATGGAAAGTACACAGCCCATCTGTCAACTGCTGGTCCAGCTACAGAGTGGCCATGCTTCACATCTTCCATATGCTCTTCTCCTTCAGCTGGTGACCAGGATGATCTCCTGGACCTCAGACTTGTTCCTTTCCTTTCTTCTCAACACTGCCAGGAATGCTGGCAAATTCATTTTGCCTCTCAAGAGTTTCCCATCAGAAACTGAAATAACCTTCATTGACATCTTCAAAAGACACAATTAAATTCTCAAGAGAGATGTGACTGAAAGTAAAAGTCTGAAAGATGAACCTTTACCTGTGCAGGAGTCTCTGGTGCTTTCAAAGCTTCTGCAAACATTTACACTGCTCATGTACCCCCAAGCTCAGCTGATACCAGCCCTGGCAAGCCACAGCACCTTGATTGTTTCCTTAGAGCCTTCTCTTCCCCATCCATTAGTTTGCAGGTTTCCTCTTTACTGGTCCTTTTCACTTTAACTCACAGCATTCTAAGAGGTTAACATGAATTTAATAATCAATGAAAAAAAAATACTTCTAAATTAAAAAAAAATTAAAACACTTTTAATTTAAAATTGCCTTTTCTCAGCTGCATCATGGGGCTGACTTAAGGTTTTCCATGAGGCAGTTCTCCCACAGTCTTAGTTATTGTTGTTTTGTTATTTTTCTCTTTAGATAACACCCCAAGATTATAAACAGTTAAGGAAATCATATTAAATGGAACCACACTCCTCTCTTACAGTAGGCAACAAAATCTTGCTGACTGGATTTTCAGCTACAGATTATATTTGAGAGATAATAAGAACACCTAAACATGATAATTTTGAGGAATCCTGTAATTATAACAGCTGCTATGATTAACAGCAAAAAGAATTTGTACCATTTAACTATTTAGATAGAATATAGCTTATTTAACAGCTCTCTGATGAGAACAATTTTAACAGCAGCAGCCACCTATAAACTGCACTTGAGGACCCTAAATTTCAGGTCCAGCATCACTAAGGGTATGTGTCAGAACCTTCTTTACAGACCTTGAACCTGCCATCCTTTTGTATACATAGAGATACTGCTTTTGAATTAAAAAGCAAGCAGGGATGTGCACACCAAGGTGGAAATGTAGCACAAACTCCAGTGTCAGTACTGAAGTGTTCACAAAGCAGAAGTGACCATAAAAAAACCAAAAAAATATATAGAAAACTTATTTTTCCAAGGTAAAGTGTTACCTTGTGCTGCATGTATTTTATATACATTTGAAACTATTAGTCAGATGTTGGTTCCAAGATTAAATCTCTGAGTCTGGAACTGCTGTTCTGAGGAAAAGCTGGTGAAGCAGATGTTTAGGAATTGAAAGGAAAAGAACAGATGAGGGCAGCATAGATTTTTGTCAATTAATACTCTAGAAGATAAGAAAATATTTACAGCTATTTTTAGCCACTGCTTCCTGCTCTTTTCCAGACTTACAATGTTTAAATCAAAGCACTGCTTGCAGAGTAAAGCTGCAACTGTGACAACTTTCACAAGCTGAAGTTTTTCCAAGGAAATGGGGGAAGGAAAAAAAAAATAAATTCAAAAAGCCCAAATAGGATCCTTCCAACTAAATGCTAAAGCATTTGTGCCATATCATCTTATACCAGCCAGGAAGGATCTCAAAGGGTCATGTTTTCAGTGCTGTAATGTAAAACTAAACACGAAAACAGGGGCAAGAGGGTATTGATTTCTACAGGTTAAAGAAGAGCAAGCAAAAAGGAAGAAATAAGTAGTGTTAAAATGAAAATAAAATTACCACATTTTCCAAGCAGAACAGATGAAGGTGACTAGTCATCACACTACTTAATTAAAAGTGCTCTCTGTTTTATCTAAGGAAGTACACTGAAATATATTCTGGCCAGTTTTACAGGTACACCTCTGTTAAAACAGCATGAAACAAACAGGCAAAATCAAATTACTGATTTCCTCAAGCCTCTCTGTTACTCCAGTTGCCACAGCCAATTCCAGCTCATGTGTCACAATAGGAAATACTGGTATTGCCATCAAGACAAGTTCCTTTTCTTTTTAATTTCCTCCTGGATTCATTGAAACCAGACAGTACATAGAGTCTTAAGAAAGAAAGAAATCCAGAAAATGAACATATCAACCATACAAAGTTTTGCCAAAATATTTTCCATGTAATGACCCATGTCACTGCCTTTTTATTTTCCTAGGTGTCACAGGACAGTTTACTTATTGAAATTAGCAATGTAAAGAAGCATAACTGTAAAAAAAAAATTGCATACACATGTACAAATACCCATCCATCTGTGTGTTTAAGGGGATAAAACTAAAAACAAGCACACTAAAATGCTAAATTAGTTTTACACATAATGAAACCTTGGTAAAGGTGGAATTCCAGTCAAGGTAGACAGAAAAAAACCCCACATCAAGTAACTTTTGAGCACTGTTGGTAAAAAGCAAAACTCTGTTAATGAAGCTTCTAAAACAAAAGGTGAAAGATGGAAATTGACTTTCAGACATTAATTTATACCTGCAAGCATCCATATATTCAGTGCCTAGCTGATTGAGAATGTTTTCAGAACATTTCTTAATAGCTGTTTCACATTTGCAGAGCTCTAACTCCAAACAGATGTAAAAGTCACTGCTTATTTGAACATACTAAACAAAACAATTAGGAAGCTGTGACAGTTCAGGTGGAAATATCACTTGTTACCCATTAAAAACAAAGCAAATGCCATTTCAGGTAATTTATTACTATAGAAAATAGCTGTTATTACTGATGGTTTGCCACTATAAAGTCTCTCCCTGTGAGCAAAAACCCAACAATCTAGAAAAAGCAGAGGGAAATACAGAGAGAAAAGCAGATTCCAGTAGGAAGGCAACACCTTTACATGGGGATGATGAGAAAACTTCATATCAGACTGGATCATCTAGAAGATATTCCATATCTGGAAGGATGAAATGTGTACTGAAGGTGCTGCCTCAACATGAGGAGAAGCTTCTTCCCTGTGAGGGTGACAGAGCCTGGCACAGGCTGCCCAGAGAGGTTGTGGAGTCTCCTGCTCTGGAGACTTTCAGACCTGGCCTGTGTGACCTGCTCTGGCAGGGGGTTAGACTCAGTGATGAAGTCCATTCCAAAAAAACCCAACATCACCACATAGCAAGTCTCAGGAGGGTTTTTTTCAACTTTATCAGCTAAGATTTCTAAACTGTGGATACCACCCAGCATTGTCAGGAGTCTCCATGCTCCATTTTCTCCAAAGTTTCCAAGTTCCAGCACCTGAAGGATTTTATAGAGTACACAGGCACAGCCCCAACAACTGGCTATCTTTTGTGCATCACCACTATCCAGCAGAGTACTGGCACAGTGGCACTAGAAAAAGCTTTGGAATTTTACCAAGAAATGTTTTACCATCTATCTTTAACATACACGACTTCAAGAATAAAGTTGGGTCTTATTAAAAATGGATTTTCTCCCTGGTTTTAGCTCTTTGGTTAGGTAAGCACTGAAAAAAATACAATCCAGAAAAGTTTCTCCTGTGCTTTCAACTACTCTGTGCTGACACCTAGGCAACATAGAAAGGAAAATGTGACCAGAATGCAAAGGGCATAAATGAAAAGGGGGGAGGAAAAAAAAAAAAAAAAAAGGAGATTGTAACAGATCTGGTGAGTGGGAAGCTGCAGGAAGCTGGCAAGGGAGGAATTGAAACCTACTTGGCAAGGCCAGTGGGAACTAGGGGAGGGTCAGTGGAAAGTCAAATGGGAGGGAGGAGGGAAGGCAGAGGAGGTGACTGAGTCCAAGTCAGTAAGAAAAATGGTAGATAAAGGATTAACAAGCAGTTGGATGAAAAATGAGAATGTGGACACTGAGAAGGTGGGAAAATTCTGGGAACAGAAGGAAAGGCACAAGCAGGGACCATCACCAGAGCTGGGAAACTGAGAATGTCAGGCAAGGGACATGGAGACACCAGCACTGGTGCTGAAAGGCAGCAGGAAGATGACAGGTTCATGTAGATCTTTCCCAGTTCTCCCAAGAGAGATTTTCCACAATGAGGGAAAACAGCCCAAAATGAGGGATTTTTTTTAAAGGGGCAAGGAAGGAAATGAAGAATGGTAGTAAAAAGAAAAAATGGGAAAGGGAGATGGGTAACTGGGTAAGATTCCATGAAGACACTGGTATGGTGTGAAGGAGAGTGTGGTTGATACAAGATCTCTTCCTAACAGAGTTGTGTATCATGAACAAGACTAAAACAAGCACCCAGAGATGGAGCAGGGCTAGGGGAGATGAAACAAGATGGAAAGGAAAAATTTTCATGCTCAGAGCTGCAGGAAAAGAAGCAGGAGCCTCTATGCTTTCTAGAAAGACTTCTCCAGAGCTTCTCCTGGAACACTTAACTCCTAAGCATTTCTAATTCTTTCTTAGTAAGCACTATGCAGCTTGATAGCAAAACAGGTCCCCTCCTGCTCTAGGGTGATCAGTGGGACTGGCAGCAACAGCCCATTTCTTGTGGAATTTGTTTGCAACCTGCTGCTAAACTGCATCTAGGCTGTCAGAATGAAACTGAAACTGAAAAGGGATCAGATGAGGCTGTTAAACCTCACTCCTCCCACCCCACGTGAAAACAAAGTCATATGAAACCATTCTTTACGTGGCCCTTCCCACCAAACCTCTGCTGCTATTCAGTGTAGAGGATCCCCTGGGAAAGAATGAGAATCTGGACGTGACTTGAGCATCTTTGGCTCCTTTCCTGCAGCATTTGCAAAGCTGTGAATGACACCAGGATTGCAGCAAGGCAGGCTCCTGTCTTTGCTGGAGTCTCTGCTAACACCAAGCAGGCCACTCAGATGAAATTTCTTAGAGCTTCTCAGTTATTCAAATAACCAACTTAATTTGCTTCTAAAGCAAACAGCTACTAAATAATCAGCTGCAGCTCCAGCCAGTGGGAGCTGTTCTTGGTATTACACAGTATTTCTCTGCTTAAGTCACAAGTTAAGCAGGTTTAAGCACTGAAGTGCTTAAGAATGCAAAAAGTCACCTAAAACTGAGGGAAAACCTTCCCTTTACAATCCCGCCTCCAAGAAGCTCTGTGAAAAGAAAACAGAACTGCAAAGTTTTATGAACATTTAGAATTTATTTTAGAACAGCACTGAACATGACACTGCAAGATGCAAAGCAATACACAGAGCAGGAAGGTGGAGAGCTGGAGTTCTGTGGAAAAAAACCCTGAAGTGATCAGGAAATTAACTGTAATTACCCACACAAAATCATGCACACAGTCTGGGGAGGACTCATGCATCTGTGTTTGGAGAAGACAGACAGAACTGAGGGAAGAAGTAGTGAGATGCAAATAAACTGTGTAGCTTGCCATATTTTATAACCTCTGAAGGCTCACTTAAAGCCAAAAAAGCATTTAAGTTGGATCAAGAAGGATTAAGTTGTAGATCAAGAAGGATGGGAATTCAGAGGACTCTTTTTTTTTCTTTTTAATAGGAACATGGCCTAGAATAAAATCTCCAGGTACTCCATTTGCTGCCATGCTTCTTTCAAAGCAAATTAAATTTGACAAGCTTTGGATAGCAACAATTAATTAAACCCAAAGAGGTAAATGATGTTAGCAACCCACTTAAAAACATTTAAAAAGCTCTTTGTTTGTTTGGGTTTTTTTTGCTGCTAAAGGTGAATAAGTAAGCTTATCAGAAATAAAAACCCACTGATTTTTAAAAGCAATGCTTTTCTGGTCAGATGTGTTTGTTTCTTGGTTAGAACACCGACGGATCTGCCAAAGGCTGAGAAGAAACTAATGCTAGCCAGGGAATAGGTCACCTCCTCTACCTCTGCACTCTGAATAAAGTGATGGTGACTCACTTCACATGCACATCAAAGCCATGACTAAGGATGAATCTTCCTGCAAAATACAGTTATCCTTTGTCCAAAATAAACTTCAAGGCCTGTCAATCATTTCTGGAGAATAAATATAAATTAACAGAACTGCTGACAGGTTCTCTCAAGGTGTATTGGAAAAGCCTGGTCTCCAAGGCTTGATCTAGGTTAAAATAGAAAGGCAGAGCAAGCCTGGAATCCAACATGCAGTGCATATTTAGAGTGGGTGTGCTTCATCCCAAGCAAACATTTCCACTCCTGCAGTTCAAGACCAAACAGAGATTATACTTTAAAAGAAGTTTTCTCATATAAGAGGCCAGAGGAAAGGGAATGTTGAAGAATGGCATGCTGGAAAAAGAAGGATTTTACAGAATCTAGATGGACCCTCTGGAGTCTGCAGCTCTCTCTGGTTCAGCTGAAGAGCTGCTGAAAATCCAGTGTTCCCATTTTGAATGCTATACATGGTCTCTGGGGGAAAATCTGATGTGACAGTGAATTAATCTGTTCTTGTGGTTCTCCTTACAAGAAAACTAATCCTGTGGTAGCAGTACCTGTGTAAAGCACCTATACTGGAAGATTTTTCTTCCTTCTTGCATTCCACTTGCCTCTTAGATTGTAATTTTCCTTTTATTGTTCCTTCCCCTTCTGCATTGGTTTCTGTGTCATACTCACTGGAAATTAGATTGTGCTGGCTGGAGAGCTGATGAAATGTTGTTGAGATTTTCCTTTTACGTAGTTTGGTAAATATGATGATCTGATCTATAATGAACTACACAAATCTTTTCAGCGAGCCAGTATCCCAAGCCTGGTTTAGTTCCATGGTGTGTTAGGGTATCAATGCCCTTAGAGATGGAGACTCATTCCAACTGCAATAACAGAACCTTTTACCCCACTAAATGCTTCAGCAGAAATCAAAACTCTTAAGTCAGGAGTTTTCCTACCAGAATTTCTACCAAGTTTCACTGCAGCTCCTCTCTCCAATTCTTGCTTTCTGTGCTTATGATTTTTTTCTTACCACTGGCAACAGACACACAGTTTGTCAGCTCATTTGGTACTTCTGAAAAAATGGATTTTACATACTTGATTTCACAATCAGCTGTTAGAAGGCAATGATATTTAGCTCCAAAATTCAGAGCAAAAATCTACTTTGATGAAACAGCACTTTTGCTTGGGTCTAAGTCAAACTGTTTTCCAACTCTGCTTTCTTTCTACTTTACTCTGGCATTATATTTGCCATTTTGAAGTTTCAGATTGCCATTCCACCTCTTTTGAACTGTGATTCTCATGTATTTCCTCCTCAAAACATTGGTAAGAGGAAAATAAACCACCCCACAGTTTTAACAGTACTACACTTAATATTTATGTTCTGGCTGTAGCTGCTACAACACAACTCTTTTTACTGCCTGAACATCTGTTGAGAAATATGTTATTTATCATGTTAGATTTCAGTCTCTCAGAAAGAGGAGACAAACACCTGTTCTTCTGATGGATGTATTGGGAATCACAGATCAGCTACTTGTCCTTTACAGCAGGACAAATGCTCTGTCTCACTATTAGAGCTTTTAAATACACTGAATTTCATCTGTCCTTTTTGCCTTTCTGGCCTGAATTTTTTCTGCAACTCCATGTCACCCTTGTTTCTATGACCCCAAATAACTTCACAGATACTGAGTTTCTTGCACCATCTCTAACAGGAGGACCAAGTGTGTCTGTGCTCCTTCTGGGGTCTGATAGATGTACTTAAAAAGCAGCTCCAGATCCTCCAGATTATATTGTCTATGAAGAAAACCACCGTGGGCAACGATTTGATTGTGACCTTGAGGGGACACCAAAGTTCAGCTGGGGACAATGTTATTGTGTGTATGTGAATATATTTACATCTTAATGCCAGAGCATGACAGCAGCCTGATCTGAGCTCTATCACTCCCCTTCAGCAATCACTGTTTATATTTTGCATTTCTGCAGCTCATTTGTGTGCTGCATTCTCTACTCTAAGTGCCTAATTAATACAGAATAATTTTTACCAAGTCTCTACTGATCTAAAAGACTTTTTCAGTTTGTGAGAACACAACCAAATTAAACACTCCTTCTGAAAACTAAATGTTTTGGGCATTAATAAAATTAATTTCTTTTTCTCTTCAGTAAAAGCATGAAAAATATATGAATAAGATGACTCAGATGTCTTAAAACTTTATTTGTTTTTATAAATCATGTCTCCTATTGAGATCTGCAACTACAATTATCTTTCATATTAGCAATAACTATGGGCAGGTCCACCTGTGTTCAGTGTTATTTGGGTCAAATACTGACTGAGGGGAAGTCACAATGATTGAAACAGAATTTTTGGAAGTAATAAGCTCCTTACACCAACACCACTTGTATTATCATATATATAACTAAGTGATTTCAAGATCAATGAATTGAAAACATGTTTAAGGTCATGCCACCTAGCAGAGATAATACACAAGTCTCCATGCATACATTAAGAAAAAATTCCTTAGGGATGGCTGTATGGAACTGAAATTCTTATCAACAGGCATAGCCATAAAATAAGAATTATTTCTATGCATCTCAGTAGTGCTCAGTGAGATTAAACTGTAGCTAAAACAGCTTTTCTTAAAAATAAAGTTTTAAGAAAATGAAAAAACTTCATTATCTACTGTAATTTTCACAGACCTTCATTTTCAGACTTTGATATTCATATGCATTTAATAATTTCCTTTGGTTTCTTCAAGCCATGAGGTAAAATTTAAAGGAATAATTTCAATTAAAGACAAAAACAAACAAACAAGCCAAACCAAAACAAATAAAAACAACTGAAAAACCCCACCCAAATCAAAGCAATTTAAGGAAACCCAACACTCAAAGCTATTCATAAACAAATCTTGATGTTTATATGCAACAAAGCTAATAAATATACAAATATTTCACACCTATTTTGACAACATACGTTGAAGCTGAAGAAACTCTGAGTTTCATATTGTAAAATATCTGTACCATCAAGGCTTGACTAGTGAGCAGAAGTCACAGGTAAATATTTTCAGTATAGAAGGACTATAATATACTCATTAAACCCCATAAGCCTTATCAGAACTACTATTCATCTATCCCACTTTAGCAGCAGGAAATGTTTACCATATAGAAAACTCTAATAGGATTTCCAAATGAAGAAAAATATTTTCTTGATTAAGTAGTAAACAAGTTAAGAGAACATTATTTAATTAGTTTTTTTCAACTTGCCTTGATGCTACCAAGTTGCACTGTGGTTTGGTTTTTCTTCCCCCCTCCTATTTCTGAAGGGCACATTTTCATTTGGGGCATTTCTAAATTTTATATTGATTAAAAGAAAATTCCATTAGACTTACAGCTAAGTCACTAAATATGGAAGATGATTCTGCTTGATGATAAACACTGGTAATTAAATTAGCTTCAATGGTAATTACAGATGCTCTAGTCATGAAAATTAGTAGAGCTTTAGAGACAAAAAAAAAGATGTTAAAAAAATAATTTTAAAATAGACTCAAGTCCTTTTGAGGGATCTTGCTACTAAAGGAACTTTTGTTTCCCAGCAGGGTAAAGATTAATTTTTTTGTTTTAAACTGAGTTCAGCCTGCATTGTTCAAATGTGACATACAAGAGTTCACCAGCTGCTGCAGTGAGGAACCAGAAAGGCTGCCAAAGGCTGGTTCCCTGGAAATTACTTAGAACTGAGCAAAGGGTGGGAATGGGAAGGGCAGGAGATCCATCTGTGACAGGGGGAAAAGTCTCAGTGGCTACTTCATAGGGGCAAAGTTGGTGCAGAGCACAGAGTGATGGGTGTGATGATCTCACACAGCAAAGCACTGTCAGAAAATGGAGAGAGCAGAGAACATTTGGCCAAGTCCAAGGTCTGGCCAGAAGTTCAAAACCCTCCTGTGGTCCCTCTGCACAAGTAATCAGCAGATCCCAGCTCTGAGGGTTGAATGCAGGCCATGGGACATCTGAGAGGGGACTAAATGAAAATAACCATTCCACACATATCCTCCCCAAAACCCAAACCCCAAAAACTGCCTAATTCAAGGATGCAAGAGGATGAGGTAGAGCTTGTAGGACAGAAGACTGGAAGCCTGTTGTTAATGTCTGATGGGCTTAGCTAGAGAATTTAGCTGTTAAAAAGCAGACAAGGCTATGAACTGGAATTTAACATCCAGAGTGTCAATTGCCCAGGAGACTGGAGATGTAGGATGACAGTTTAGATTTTCTGTTGACAAAATGTCAGAACTCCTTTTACTCCCAAACAGGCAACAGATATGCAATTTATCCTATAAACATTCCATCTGATTAAGATTCTAAGATCATATTTTATTTATTACTTTGCTTTTTTTAATATAACATACCCTAGCCTGGCACTGAACTTTTGCTCAGATGCTTCAAACCCTTGCTCCTTGACTTTTAACTCCAAAATCAGGAACAAGTCAGTTCTTTTTAATATATTTTTTTTTAACTTAATTTTGACTTTGTTATGTCTTCTTCCTCCCTATTTAAATTTCACTTCCATTTACTAGCAAGCAACTGCAGAGTCATAACATCAGAAAATTCAGGCAATATATGTCTCAGCTGTACTGTGCTGTTCTTTAATATTCCTTATAGTGCATGTTTTGACACCCTTATGTAACTATTTAAATAAAGAGACATATTTAGTAATATTTCTTTATGTACTGCCATGAACACCTAGTCTCTTTGGTAATGGTTTACTGAATTATTTTTGTTCTATCTGTTGCAGCCAGAAATAATATGCCATAGCTGTGCAAAATTACAACTCAGCTTTCATTTGAAAGCAAGAAGAAAAAAACCACTGGGGTTAAACCCCAAATTAAGTGTTCTCAGGATTTGCTCTGGATTAATTCAAAGCAGGAGAAAGAATGATGCTTTTTCAGGGGTCTGGGTTCTTCCCTTTCAACTTGAACAGTTGGAATACAGAGATCTTGTGCAGCATCAAAAGCAGTAACTGAACATTTATTAAATCCATTTCATGAAGATTTAAAACCAAGTTAATAGAAAACTATTTTACAACCAGAGGTTAGTGATAGGTCCATGAAGGGCAAAGGAGAGAGGGGAAAGGGTAGAAAAGAAAATCATACTTAAAACCAAAAACTCATTTGGCTATAGAAACCAAACACTGAGAGGCTACAGTGGCACCTGCACCTTCAGCAGCGTGGAACAGGGGTTTTGATGGGCTAATATTTTTGTACCTCTGAAGTATGGCAAGTCCCTCCTTCTACCTGACCTTTCTGATTTCCTTTGAATCTCCTTATTTCACTTAGCACAGCTCTGCGGAAACGTCTGTGTGGAGGAAGTATGTAGGTCACAGCAATGCACTGATGGGTGACTGCAGGACTGGAGTGCTGAAGCACTTGAAGTGCTTTGAAGTGTTCAAGTTTTTCACTTGCCTTTAATAAGAAGAATGTAGAACAATGCCTGATGAGAATAAAATCTGTTCATTTCACAGGTATCAAGAATTAAAATATCAGCGCTATGCACAGACAAGTTTTTCTTTTACAGGATTATTTATTATTATTATATACTATTTATTATATATTATTATTCTAGGATTCTATATATTTAGCATCTGTAACTCAAGCCAAGTGAGAATTCATAAGCAAATCAGAATATACAAAGTATTTTAAAGCAAGTGGTGCCTACAGAATCCAAAAGCTCCATATTTTTATGTTTTCTAGAAATCCAGAGGCAGCACAGATATCACCTCTGACTTCCAGCTATAACATTTACATGAGGGATTGAAAGAGCTTAGCTCTGGAAACTGTACTGCACAAACAATGTCATCTGCATTTCCAGGAGCCTGAATTCCCCAAAGAAAAAAGATCCTTTACCTTTAACATTTTAATAATAAAGCACAGCCAGGGCCTGAGCTGCTGAAAAGCTCTTCCACTATTAGTACAAGTTGCTTAATTACCTAGGATGAACAACAACTGCTTAAGGATTTTTCTTTGTACTTAATAGATACCACTGCTGCTTAACTTTATAATTAATAATTTTTAAGCAGGTCACACTGCTCACATACTCAAAATTGTGAAATGGTCCCATCACTGAAGTTCTCAAAGTAATTGGCATAAAAGACCCAACCTGCCAGTTTGAAGTAGCAGACAGAAGCATTTACTTTTAAGCCACATAATAATTTTAGGAGGAAAACCAGCAAATCTTAAAAAAAAAAAAAAAAATATGTATTAATAATACTAAATTTTTACTCAGCTTGAAATTAAGAGGGCCAACGTGAGAAACAGACCTTCTCCAGGGTAACATCAGAGTCCCAGAAAGCACATAGAACAGAAAAATTCACCATATTCTCTGTATATGCTGAGGAAAGACTTGCATAAATATTTCCATACAATTCTCTAGGTAGGTCAGCACAGTACAGTTACATTCAATTACCCTCTGAAACAGCTGGAAACTTCCTGAAGAATCAGAATTGCATTTTTTTTAAGGATATAAAAACAACACAACTTGCACCCAAATCAAATGGAAAAGATAAATCTAGAAGTAAGCTACCAAACACTTAGGGTAGTTACACACAACTAAGCTGATGACTAATAAATCCCCAAGAGCCACATAAGCATCAAAACTTCTCCTTCAGTGTAAGATCAGCACATGAGCAACTCCACACCTCTGCCTCTGAAGAGGTCAGTTCTCTCTCAGCCCATGTGCCTGCATTACTAATCACTTACTGTAAAGTTCACAGGGAAGATTAGAGCAATTGGTTCAAAATGCTGTTTACAAAACCACTGTTCCACCTGAGAACTGCTGTAGGAGATATTCCTGTGATGCTCTGAGCCATGAAGCTTTCACCCTTGCAGAGATGGCTTAGGGAACGAGTAGTACCAATTTTATCTTTAAAAACCAGTTTTTTAAGTCTCTTAACCACCCTAAACCAGCACTGGATACCATACCAAACTTGAATCAGATCTAAACATCAAGAAAAAGAAGAAGAGTGTGACCTGCCCTTGGTGACCCTGCTCTGGCAGGGGGTTGGACTTAATCTCCAGAGGTCCCTTCCAACCTCTACCATTCCATGATTCTATGATATGTGTATGTTTTCTTAAACAAGAAAGCACATGAC
Source organism: Corythornis vintsioides (assembly GCA_025447755.1). NCBI lineage: Eukaryota > Metazoa > Chordata > Aves > Coraciiformes > Alcedinidae > Corythornis > Corythornis vintsioides. The sequence continues at coordinate 45,312 of JAOEGS010012224.1, read as the reverse complement.
TTCTTGTTTTGGCTGCAAGTTGCTCTGTGAGAAAGGGTAGAGTGACTTATCTCACACACTTTGCACCATGATCCAAAACATCAGACTTAACAGGATGCTCATCTGGGTTTTTTACCTCTTCAGTGTAGCAGCAGAAAACCAGGAGATGAGAAAAAGATGTGAGTCCATCACTTAGAAGCTACAGAGATTCTCCAAAACAGAATCTTTGGTGAAGCCTTTGATAAACTCATAAAATTACCAATTAAGGATGCTGGGTGGAAGGGAAGGAAAACCCTGAACGAGAAGGGTAATACAAAAAACACTTGTGGAATTAGGATTTTAAATGCAGCCTGTTTGGTTTACTGCTTGGTTTAGTGTTCAATATGCAATAGGAAGAGCCATCAGGATCCCAAAACATGGAAATTATCTTTCTGACCCACTTCTGAGTGACTTTGCATTACATAATGGCACGAGGGCAACAAAAGGAGTCAAGCCCTCTCTTTGACAAGGACTCTGGCTCATATCACATCTGTTGGCAGGCTCAATAAATATCTGAAACAGGACTGGAAAGCTTTGCTAACAGTTTGACATTCTTCCCCACCCTTCTGTCCCTCCCAAACAGAGGAGATTGGCAGGATTTATTGTTGCTCTGAACAGCAGAGTAATGGGAATTAATGCCATCATTGCACTGGACTTGAAACAACTTCATTTCAACAGAGTTGGAAACGTCAGTGTGGCAACAGCATTGCAGAGCCTCTCTACTTAGTGCAGGGAACTTCAGCCAAATATTCTCATTTATTACCATGGGCTATTTTTAACCATGGACCATTAAAGCCACAGATAGGCAATCAAAAGTTTTAACTCTCTATTAACAGTGAGTGGAAAATATATTTCACTTTCTACAAGATTATGCATTTTAAGAATCTCTCAATGCCAAACACCAATGCAACACCTGCATCCAAGCTTTTCCATGGAAAAAGAGTGTTCAATTCAAAATAGGTAGGTTCTAAGAACTCACTATGCTGGTGGCAGTCTGAATTTGAGATTCTCTAGAGTAACATGTGTTCAAGCTGCACATTTGATCCACTCCCAGCCAATGACAAGCAAAACAAAAAGATGCCTAAACAGACAACATTCCACACACAGAGATGCAGGGAGCTTCTCCTGGGGAAGTCCTGCAGTAAGGGGCACAGAAAGCAAAAGCCAGGAGCTGCTGTGCCAGGTTGGGCAGGGCAGAAAGCATGATGCAGCAGTTTCCAGGAGCACCAATGCCTGCACACATCCTACAACAGCAGAGACTCTTTAAATAGTTTACAAGGACATTCTGTAAAGTGCTCAGCAACTGAGATACTTCCAGCTTCTTCTCCTCCTTCTTCCTGTACATGTTGATGGGGGAGATGCAAGCAAAAAAAAACCCAACCTGAAGCTAGTACAAGGGTACAAGGGATGGGAGTTACACTGAGAAATATAGATTATAGTCTCAAAAGATCTTTTTTATTCTTTTTTGAACCCTCATAGTACCAAACTGACAGTGATTTTATATTTATACATTATATTTATCATATCATATCATATCATATTATATATAATATAATATATTATATTATATTATATATAGTGCAGGCTTACACTGCTAATTGAGAGCACTATTCAGCTGTACTCAACTGTTCCATATGAAGGGAGGATGTTTATGGAAGTCAGAGCTATGTTTTAATTTGGCTCAATAGTTTCACATTCTGTACACCGTGCATTTGTACTGAAGATTAAAACCAACATTTAAATCTACATTATCTTGCTACATTAGAGAAACTCTTTGTGCCCCTTAAACTGAAACATGGGAATTACACAGAAGCAGAAAGAGTGTCACTTTGTTTTCTTTCAACCTCTTGTTCATGCTTAACCAAATCCTTTTTTTTTTTTTTTTTAAAGCTATTTAATTCTAAGTGGTGGTTCTTTAAATTTACCTTTTCTGTGTTCTAAACCCCTGTATTGTTTCCTGCAGCTGCTAATTAGCAACTACACAGTACTTGGAAATGTTACAAGTGAGCAGTAAGTTACAAGAAGCAAAGCCTGAGGATGAGGAGAGAGAACTACAGAGACAACTGAAGAGCCAAGAGGGAGAATGACATTAAATTTATCAAACCAAAACCCCCATCAAAATCAAACCCCATGCATTTTACCACAGGATTATCCTCACCTGGTGTGGGACTGCAAACTCTTACACCAAGATGAAATGCTGGCCAAGCTTCAGCATCAGCTTCGTGCTGAGCTTGGTCGATCACCCATCGATCTGCTCCATTGGAAATAAAACATCTAAGTTGATGCAGTCAAACTGCAGCCCTGCTTTGCTGTTATGGTGGGAGCCAGTCATTCTTTTTTACTACTGCTTCTCAATATTTGCTATTTGTTTTCCACTCAAGAGAGGTGCAAGAGCACTTGTGTGTGTAGCGACTACGAGTGTTCAGAAAGGCACCAAAATGTCTGTTCTGAGTTGCTTTTGCTTCTTGAGTTTTTCTCTGAAACACAACCACCTTCTGTAGCTTGGGATATGCTAGAAAATATTCTGCTGTGTCCAGCTCTGGAGCCCTCAGCACAGCAGGGACATGGAGCTGATGGAGTGAGGCCAGAGGAGGCCACGGAGATGCTCAGGGGCTGGGACAGCTCTGCTCCCAGGACAGGCTGAGGGAGCTGGGATTGTTCAGCCTGGAGAATAGAAGGCTCCGGGGAGACCTTACAGCACCTGCCAGTGCCTGCAGGGAGCTGATCCAAAGCCTGGAGAGGGGCTGTTCCCAAAGGCCTGGAGTGAAAGGCCAAGGGGCAATGGTTGAAATGAGCAAGGAGTGGCTGGAGATGAGAACCGAGGCAGAAGTTCTTTCCCAGCAGAGGGGTGGGCACTGGCACAGGGTGCCCAGGGAGGTGGTTGAAGCCCCATCCCTGGAGCCATCCCAGAGGGGGTTGAAGAGGCTCTGAGCACCCTGCTCTGGTTACAGATGTCCCTGCTCTCAGCAGGGGTTGGGCTGGGTGAGCTCTGGAGCTCCCTAAACCCAGACACTGCTGGGATTTTCTGATTCCATTCAGGAACTCGATTTGCAGCATGTATCCGAGAGGATTATGCAAGGCTACACTTCTCTCTGCAAGGACAACTGCCTTTTTAAGAGATAAAATTCCTATAGCAGATTACAGGCAACACATTCTCATCATGATGATCTCAACTGTAACTGACTCCAAAGAGACACTTAAAAGTAGCACTTTGCAAGAGAGCAAACAGAAAAGACTAAAAAGTTAGAGATACAAGTGTAGGTTACCCAAACCAAGAAGAAGATGAAAGGCAAAAAGCATTACAGATATAAACTTGTAGCAGAACACTACTCTTCTCCCCCCACCAAATCTGAACAGCCTCTCAAGCAGCCTGGATATTTAGCTTTATCCAGCAAATGTAGAAATTTAGACACCATCTGCCAATAAAACCCATCACCTGAAAATCAAAATCCCCTTCTGAATCGATTGGATGTTGGAAGGATCATCTTTTTATCCTGTTAATTCCCAACTTCACCATCAACAGTGCAACTCAGTGAAATCCATGGGTGGGTGTACCAGGTTAAGCAGTAAAGCTCCTGCTACTAACAGATGTAACACAGGTAGCATTTCACAAACTTCAACCAATATGAAGAGATTTTTACATAGAAACCAGCATCAGTTTTATAAAAATTCTCTCCCTTTCCAACTTAAGAAAAAAGCCACATCACCCCCAAACCCCACCACAAAACTAACATTAAATTTGAGATCAATATACTTCGGCTTTGTAGAGGGACAAATAGAAGGCTGTAGGTAAAGAAAAGAAAAAAGTCAAATATCAGTCTGAATTTCAGTGTCTAAATTTAAGTATTAACCTTCATTCTACTCCCTCATTCCTGTATCTCATCTAAATTAGGAAACACTGATCATCACTGCTAAAATGGAGCTACCAAGTCCAAAACCAGTTAATAATAATAATAATAATAATCAGTTAATAATCAGCCTGCAGAGCACATGCTCTTCTGTGCTCTCCAAATACCATAAGGACTCTTACTGGCATTTACACACAACCTTATCAGTTACCAGAGCTCTCAGCTGAGCACCCAGGACAACTGAGTTGCTGATAAAGGCCAACTCCACAGGTAGCCACAACACTGGTCCAACACCTTCACACTGCTGATGTGAATACACATTATTCTGCCAACCAGCATCTGAGATCATTAAAAACAAAACATTTTCAGCAAAAAGGGCTGTTATTAATACCCTTGGACCACCAGAATGAGACAGGCTAACAGGAGGCAGCCTTAGTCTTGCTAGGAAGTTTTTCCCTCAACAGAACCATGGATTAAGAGTCTTCTCAACATTCCCTTCCTCAGACTTTCCTTAAGGAACATTGTGAGATGCAGGGGAATACTATTTTAACTTTAATAAGGGGCCTATCTTTCCAGAACACAAAAATCCTTGAATATATTGGGCCACAGAGTGGTGTAATTAGTTCAGCAATCTCCTTGCCCTCTCAGAACTGGGGCCATGCCTAATATGTCCTGCTTCTCAGCTCCACTCTCATCCTAGATGGGCAATCACTTACATACTCTTTCTGCCTCTTCAGATAATAAGAAGATCCCTTACACTGCAGACACTACTTTTCATCCAGGAGTTCAAAAGCAGACTCCCAAGCACAACTGCAACTTCAGTGAACAGAACACCAGCTGGTAGGGGATAAAAAAAAAACCAAAACAAACCATGAATTACAGCTTCAAACCCTCCTTGAGGACTGTGAGCATTAACTTAATTCATGAGCTGGAGTCTCAAGGATAAGCAGAAGCTGGTAAACAGGGAGGCTCAGGGAATCTCCGCAGGCACGAGTGCTTGCAGAGAGTCAAGTGAGCACAGTTCTGCTGGGAGACTACATTCTCCTACAGCAGCATTTTTCTTTCATGTATTGGAGTGCCTTAGGATGGTACTTGAAAGCTTGACAAACACTATTATAGCTTGAAGAACCTGCATAAGCTGAGTATTTCTTTTAACTTTCTCAACAACTACACTGCCTGGCTTTCCATGCCCTTGTCATGCACTAAAAGCTGACAGGCTCAACAGAAGGAGCATCAACAGTTATTCAGCATTATGGTTTCAATAATTTCTCTGTTTGGGCATGCTGTCATTATTTGTAATCCTGCACAGCATGAGGACAGGTTATTAATGAGACACAAAAAAGATTCATACGTTTCTGCCTCTGCCTTTTTTCATCTTGCTCAAGCCAGAGCATCTCTGGATGTGGCCCTTGCTATGAAGGTCTAGATTTCAAATCTTAACAGGGATGGTTTTGATATATTAATGACATAAAAGCCTTAATTATACCAACAAAAGCTGCCTTTCAAACCTGCTTGGTTGAGGAAATACTGTAACATGTACTACCATCAAATATTATTTTGCTAATATAAATGAGTTAATTTTAAAGTATCCAGGGATATTAATACCACTTATGCCTCCAGTGTAGAGTTCTCCAGCAAGAGGATAACTGAGTTACCAGAAGGATCCTAATTGAAATGGCAGTCAATGTGAGGAGACAACAGTTGCTGAGGAACAGCAATGACACCAACCTGAATCATCACCTCTAGCTCAGAGAAGCACTCAGATGAAAGCAATACCATCCCTTCCTAAACACACATACACAACATTTACATCCACCTTGCAGGCACCTTGACAGATAACAAAAAAACCCCTCAGGCTACAAGAGTTCCAAAAGCACCTGATGGACACAATGGAATGTGAGGAACACCACCAAGAACTCCAGGTAAAATAATATTAAGTCTCATTTTAGTCTGCCATAGAAGACAAGATTTCTCCAGTGCACCTGGAAGCAACTTTTCCAGACAGGCTGCACGTTGCTTCAACAAGTATTTGAGTGCTGTACAGGTGCCTGCTGCAGTGAAAGTGAAATACAAAATGCCTATTGCCTCTGTTTGCTGAAAACATCTGTCTAATCCACAGACTCAGTTCCATCGTGCTGCATCAGCTCTTTCCCTGACCACTTCAAATCTTTTACACCTTCCAAAGTTAGGCAGAAGTCCTGGACAGATGGCAGCAATGCAGCTGGTGCCCCTTGAATTCCACAGCAAAGCACATCCCAACATATTTATATGTATAGATTTATAGATTTATTTGTGTTGTTTATATTTATTTCTATATTTGTGTTTATATATATTTGTGTTGTTTATATTTATTTCTATATTTGTGTTTATATA